>JAQGAS010000677.1:0-37575 GCA_034686365.1 Pachymerium ferrugineum | reverse complement strand
TGAAGTTTCCACTCCCATGTACAAAATCGAACTTTTTGCCCACCTAAGAATCAAATTCGACCTTCTGAAATATAAAGTATAATTTTTCACCTTATTTTTTTTATTTCTATTTTTTTCTAATTTCTCTTTTAAGAGTGTATGAAAAGTTGCTTAGGACGATAATAAAGTTAAAAGGTAGATAACTCTACAAGTAGCTATTGAAGCAGAACAAGATAAAAAAAAAGTTAAGGGAATGAATTTTCAAATCTTTATTTAATACCACATGTATCAAGGGCAAAATTGAAAATTAAAATTTAAAGATTTAGTGGAAACTGAGTGAACCATCTGCAGGTGTTGTTTTGAAAAAAATTATTTTCCACAATATTGGTACTAGATAGTCCGCAAGACTTTGCATCGATATTTTTTCTATATGACTGCAACGTTGTGTCTCGAGGTTAAGCCTGATGACACTGCGCCTAACCTAGAGAGAAAGAAACTGGATTCTGCACACTAGGGACAGAATGAAACACTGAACATTTAATAATGAGTGGTTCCTTCAATATCTCTACAAATGAGAGGTCATAATACTTCTAAGTTTCCTGCATAATTTTCGAATAAATATTGTGAAAATTTAAACTTTTTTTATTCAATTCCGTAAAATGTCTAAGAAGTTTCAGTGAAATTTCAGAAAATTGCTCAATTCAAATTTGTGAAAAATCCAATTACGGTGTTTTTTTTTCCAGAGAAATTCCATAGAAATTTTACAGGACTTTTGAAAAAAGAACTGTATTAATCCCCGTTAAATTTCTGTGAGTGTAAAAATTAAAAATAAGTTTGGCAGATTTAGGATGCACCGGAAACAGATGGAATAAAAAAAAAAAAACTTGACTAGATGGCCGAAGAGTTTCATGAAAAACAATTTGAATCAAATAAAACGCAAATGTTAATGGAAGTGGAAGGAGATTAAATATTCTGTTTGCTGGATTATGTGTACTTAGCTGGTTTGAAAAACAACCCAGGATCTAGAAAACACCTCATACATACCAAAGGCTCTTTTGCATAATTCACTTGAATGTTTAATGAGTTTCTTCTCATTTTTAAATTCTATTCCTATTAAAAATATGAGTTTCCAACGCATCATAAGTGAGAGTTGCGCCATACAAGAAATGAATAAAAATTAAGCAACAGCGTAATTCAATATTCTTCGTCTGCAGAGACATGGAACCGAGTGCACGACACATCACTTCTGCACTCATCTTAAAAAATATGACTTCCCACCAACATCACACACACGTTAAATGCCGACCTGGGAGACACTGCAATCGATTTCCATCGTTACTCAGTAGCCTGTGTCAACGGAGCAGTTAAATTAAAAAAAAAAATTCAATTAAACAATGTTACATCAAAGCAAAAAAAAACAAATATCTTCAAAAATTTCGATTAATTGGTTTTGTTATTACTTGTATTTACAGTAGAAAATTACTTAGAGATTTCGACAATTGCCGTAAGAAGGCGAACGAATCACGTGGTTGTGTGACGTTCCCGTACCAACGCGCGTGTTCGCTCGTTGGGGCATTTCGGATGTGAATGCAAGGAGTACGCATCGGCTTCTCTCGCATGCACCTCGCTTATCGCGGATTCATAGCTTCACTAACACTTTTAAATTTAATTTATACACACAATGGTTTTTAGTCGAAGGATCTGTGTCGGTAGCAACGTACCGTCAAAGCTGTGTTAGACAACTCGCATTGAAGAAAGAGAAAACAAATTTCATCTTGTGACATCGGGATGGATGCTGCATCTTTGATAACACTTTGCTTTGCTGCAACGGTTTTTTTAAGCTCAGGTAAATGAACATTTTTTATTTTTTCCTCGAAAAATTTAAACGAGCAATGCTGGTTATAAATTTTAATGGAAAATTTTACCCCATGTGGAGTTTTAATTTCCTGGCCACGTCAAAACAAAATCGATCGGTTGTTGTCCGAATTCATTTTTCTTTTTTTTTAAAAACTCACAAGTAGGATGAGATTTGTTTTTGTAAATTCAGATAAGAAAGAAATTCCGACTTTTCAAGAGACTGACCACGATCTGTTTAAATCCTGTAGGAAAAAAGATTGCTCCTCCGATCGATAGGGGTTTCGTTTCAATTTTTGGCAGATAGCTTTTGTCCGGAATGAATGAGAAGAAAGGAAGCTAGGGAAAAATGGGAGATTACCATAATCCTAACATCAAACGAACCAATTTTTTCTTTTCTAGCGACACATAAACTTAAAACTAGGCTTTATTTTTTAACTCGCGATATCCTATATCGTATTTTTCTTAAACGTTAAACGTCAACGACAGTTGATTTTATATTAAAGTGGTGACAAGTTTTTTTTAGCGGTGAGCGCTTTAATTCATAAACATTACACTGATTGAATTATTTATAAACTGTTTTCTTACAGAAATATTTAATGCCCTGCAAATATCTGTGGAAACTGACCATATGTGCCGGAGGGGAAATTGAGTGTAAAGATGACAGAGATTTGACATGGGAAAATGACTTAAACATAAATCATCGCATTTTAAATTCAATGGTCTTTTTTTTATATCGATCAGCGAGTAAATGAAAAACAGAATCACAAAATTGCAATCCAGAAGATATATAGACCCTTATTGAAAGCGTTTCTTATTTACTACTTAATTTAATAAAATTTTGAATATTTTCAGTTTTTAAAATATTGTGACTCTATCAAAAAATCTAGCTTTTTAAAGAAATTTTCATTACTGCAAGTTTAGTTTCGTCTGTTTAGAAAGAGCTCAACAAGCGCAATTCCATCCATCAGATAACACAATGCTGATGACAATCAGTCCCAATTTGGAGTTTTCGATCAATCTTTCAAAATACAATGAAAATCTAAAGCAAAGATGAAAAAAAATGATTACAAAGCTTATGTTAACGTAATAGCCTAGCACATTTAAGGGCCATTTTGAGTTTATAGTTGATGAACTTCCCAGTGGCTGATTTGTAATTGTTATAGCCATATTATGCATTGCCCGGGTATTTCCTAAAGCTTAATCCAACAGTATTTTCAGTACGGTTGTCAATTTATATAAAGCTTTAAGGAATTAAAGCAAATACACTACAAACTCCACGTTTTAATGACTAAAACAATTAATAGAATATTAATTACCTCCTAACAGAATTAGTAAAAAAAAAATATTCATGATCCTCATTTTACAGTTTCAATTACTAAATGCAAATTACAAGGCGCATTTTCTGGGGGGTCACTTGGTAATTGAAAACCCACACACACAATCATGTGTAATTCTCAGGAAATATTTTTCTTTACTCCCTCCCTTACTCTTTATTTTCATTGTACAGATTTTTCACAGTGGCTGTTAATTGCAATTTCCTTTGTGTTTTGACTGGACAAATGAGTCGGGATTTGAGCTCAGAACCCGCACCTGCTTTCGTTAGCAAATAATTCGCATGCTGACCGCGGGTCAGACACGTTTAATGAGCACTTGGGGGTTGAACAAGAAGAGCGTTCTATTGGCCGCAAATTAATAAAAGGGAAGAATAGACGCTAAGGGGACGCTATCCGCGCTCCTCCTTTGCACGCACGTGTCGGCCTTCTAATTGTAGCTTGAAATATAATCCATGGCATGTGTCGTGATATCTACTTCAGCTAGAGTGGGAGCTGGACACTGAATGTTTCCTGAAACGACTCTTTGCAAATAGAATAGTGGAATGTTGATTTCTGTGCAGAGGAAAGAAAAAGTGAGGTTGAGTAGTTCAAATTTAAATATGTGGTTGAATCAGAACTGTGCTTTGAGTGCGGTGAGCATTGCTAAATGAAATTGTAGAAGTACGGTTTAACTTATTTATATTATTGAATTTTCTATTCCACTTGAGATTATGTAAAATGTTAAAAAGGATTAAAGGAGAGACCATAACAAATTCAATCTTGCAACTAACGTCTTAGAAAGATGTGCAGGAAATTACGGAGAAATATTTTTTATGGATGCTGTGTGGATTAGCATGGAGTTCATTTGAAATTGCCCAAATGTGCTGTTGACTTATGCAGGCCGAAGTTTGGTATCCTGGCGTATTACACTGAACGCAGTTAAAACGAATGTAGCACTTCTGTCGTAAATGTAAATTTCACATTATGTTCATATTTCACACAATAGACATTGCTTTAAAACTTAAAGTACTACTTAAAATATGGCATAAAATTTTGTTTTATGGCAAGAAACTTTTTTTTCTGTAAAACTATAAATAATAATGTTTATTTTATATTAATAAAAATTATTTTTCAACATAAAAAAAATCAGTTACCATTAACCCAATAAAAAATGTACTACTTTTATGAGGAGCTGAAAATTTATAAATTTAGTATTAAAATTCAAGTTAAACTTATTCAACAAACCGTAAAGAACAGTTTGAGTAAACTTATATGAACTTATATGCATTTTGCATTTGCGTAGCACGAGGTAAAGACAACATATCCTCAAGTGATTTTCGAAGTTGCACTCTGATCAGTTTATGTACATAAACTACAATTGCCTTCAGTTATTTACTGCACTTCAATTTTTAAACAATGCACATTTAAATATACTGTTCTTAAAATATTTACATTCGAAATCTAAACCTCTTTGCAGTTGTGATGGAACTTTTCATCACACGTTGACGTATCAGAAGCTAGAATGTTAATCCCTTTTAAAGCTGTTTAGTCAATCATAATTGGTTAATATTGTGCAATCTGTTTCCAATTACAAATCCAGCTACTATTATGTATCCAAATCCAGTTACTACTGTATTATCAGGTTTTGCCTACTCATTGGTATACGTCCAGAATATAAGGTTTTAAGATAAAATCTGTTTGACATTTTCGACATCAACGTGTAATTATTCTGTCATTCAAGTTTGTTTGGTGCTAATTGGGTTTGTTCAGTTTTCCTGTTGCAATATCACCTATGACCAGTCGCGAAAAATAATGAACAGTCTAGGAACTAAATTTTACAATGCTTTCAATTTATAAAATTCTTAAAATATAATAAAATAAAGCATTTTTTTTTCTCTTCAATCTAAAAATAAAATTAGTGTAAATAACAAATGTCAAGTTATTGGCGTCCTAGGGTGTACTATCATCTGTTACGCAAATTTTTCTTTACAAATGTAAAAAAATTGTATAAATTGATTTCCTAATCTCAATCTCTTAGACAAAAGCTTTAGGTTCATTTTCTCTTGATCTGTGCCTTATGGTTAAGCTCCTACAGTAAGTCCCTCTGTGAATTCTCTTTTGCTTCCGTCGTGTGGAGTTTTATCGGCGAACTGCTTCCGGTGCAGGCTATCTGCAAGGGCGGGTAGCAAACTTGTGCGTTTGGCGTCTGCTTTTGCTATCTCGGCGGTCTCCCTTTGGGATCGCTGCTGAAATCTGTGGCACAGACTCCCAAATGGTGACGTTTTTATCTGTTTGTATTGAAACTTTGTTTGAATGGCAATATGAACTAGGACGATGCACTTTTCTTTCAAAGGCAAAACACACTACTATTTCTTTCCCTTTTTCTCTCGGTTTTTTTTTTTTTATTATGTTTTTGTGTCCACTTATCGCTTGGGAAACATGATGGTCGGGGATCTCATAAAGAGCACAAAGTACACATTTTTTGTACTATTTTTTTTCAAATGTTTGGAGTGTTTCTCTCTCTCGACTAAATGGAGTTATGAGGTCGAAAACAGAGTTGGAGAGGAAAGAAAATACGAGGAAGGCCAGAGAAGGGTGAAAAAAATACAAACACATTAAAAATGTTTCCATTACCTTATTTACTTTATCAAAAGGGAAATTAGATTTATTGTTGGATTTGATTTAAAATGCGGTTAAAATTACCTGTCACTAAATTAATCATAATGTATGAATAAGATTTTTGCAAAGCAAATAACAGTGAGGAAAAGAAAAATATTAGAGAAAGCCGTAAATCTATGCTTACACTAATTAAATAATAAATTTGAAAAGAAATTACCAATTTCATTTGATTTGTTACCTTTAATTCATTAAACCAAAGTTAAGCCTCATGAAAACTTCTCTGCAACGATTTACAAAATCATTCTACAGATTGGATAAAATGCATTCAGAAAAAAAAAAAACGAAGAAAGCAAAATAGGTTTTGTAGACGTTTGAAAATGTTTGCAAGGATGAAACTGAAGAGGCTGATGGAAAAGAAACAGTAATTTCCTCATGCCGAAAGCGAAAAGCAAAAAATCTTACTACCAAAAAAAAAAAAAAAAATATGTTCATCGTAGAATTACGAAACAAGCAGGAAATTCGTACCAATCCTCCATGCGAAGCAATGGGCCGTTCTACCTGTGTGATGGTGATGATGATAATCAGAGGTAATTCCATCTCAAAGGATCATTGAATCCAAAACGGCCATATTCAATGCTGATGAAAATTCGAGCAAAGAACTTCAGAAAATTTCCTGTCTGAAAACTCTCCTCCCTTTCACCCTCCAGGGCCCGAGCGAAGAAAAAAAAAATTCTGTACCGATTTAAACCCGATCCCGAGGCTTACAATTACCGCAAAGGCGGAAAAGATAATGTCAAAAACATAGATGAAAAAAAAAAAAGATAAAGTCTTGTCAAAAATTCAATAGAAAAAAATTTTTTTTTATGATTGAAGAAACAGACATGGATAGAATCACATATCTGAAAATAACTGAGGTAGATGTTAGATGTTATTATTGATAATATTTTCTAAAAGAAACGTTGGCATCTATACAGTCATCTGAGGCCGTACTATTGCGGACACCGATCAATGGCTCTCCCTCGGTAGCGGCGGCGTCTGCGGGAGAGAACTAGCTTCTGTCAGCGACGTCGATCGATGACACTCATTGGAGTCTCTTTCGTTACTCCGTGTCTGAAAATGTGCTCTGGATGCAACCCAGGAACCTCGACATTCACCCGTGGGTGTCTTTTGTCAACGCCCCCTTGCATTACTCGGAAGCTTTGAAGCGGTTTGGCCAATTTGGAAATCTCTAGTGCCCATCCAAACTTCCCCTTTCTTGGGCGTCAGGTGATTGATTTCTGAATCGATGCCACGACGACCCCCTCAGTAGGACCGTCAAAAACGCTACTTTTGTGTGCGGATGGCGGGAGTAAACGCGAGAAAATTTTCCTTTCTCAAACACGGCCTCGGGTGATGAGTTTTGAACCAGCGGCTGCCAAAAGTGCGCCTCCTGAGAAGAATTGTTTCGATGGTAACGAGGCGAGACAGATGGCGACGACGCCAATACAAGTGCAGAAGAAGCTGAACAAAGAATATGTGGGGCGAGTAAGAAATGCTGTTACTTTTTCATTTTAAATGCTGGTTACGAGTCTGAGCAGCATTTAGTAGACTTCATTTTCATTCAAATGAGCTACGGTCAAGGTTTAGAACACGAGTGATTGGCACTCAGCCAACAACTCTTTTAGTCAAAATGAGGAGAAAAAAAATTTCACGAGGGAGTAAAAAGGATGGAGGCTCGAAGCATCGTGTCACTTTGCGTAAATAATTGCTCTTCGTCTTGTTGTCTGTCGCCATTGGGTTGCTTAACACAACCAAACCGCTTGATCCAAGAAGAAGAAAAAAAATTGAAAGAAAAAAAAATCTAGAAAAAAAGAAAACTGTGAAAGCACGTTTTCTTTTGAATGTGAGTGTGCAGTGAAACGAAAGACTTTCACCTCTTAAAAGTGGTGGATGGTGCGAAGAGAAGAAGAAGACAAATCGCTCTTAAAATCAGTTGAGTTGAGGCAGCAAGAACAAAAGAAGTGGATGGCGTCATTATTTTGGTTGTTGGGCGGGGGGAAAATTTCTGAGTCTGCGACAACTGCATAATGAGATTTGAATTAGTTTAATTGCTGAAAAAAAACATGAACCGCAGCTTTAATGAGTCGAATGATCGATCCAGAATTAAGACATAGCGAAGATCAAGATGGACGGTATTTTTGGTGTAAAGAATCCTTGGAATGCGTATAAGGTTAGAAAGTGGGAGCTTAATCATGACAGTTGATGGCCGATTACTTTAACGCGTTGACCGGAGCAGGTTAGGACCATACAAGAAGAAGTCAAGTTACGACTGTTAAAACGTCATTAGTGCCATGCGTTTTGCATTGCACAGAAAATGTTCGTCCCGTTTCCGCCGTTTATGAACTCAAAAATCGTTGCAACGCAAAATTTCCTTTTTCACCTTCAAATCGCAAGGGTCTGTTAAAATCAATCTTTTAACAGAAATGTTAGACGCTTACCACTGCACATTGCAGTTGCTGACACGTACAACTAAAATTACATATCAAAATTGGTGTTTGTTTTATAGTTTATGAAGCCAAGATAATACGCGTCACGTTTTAATGTACTTTTAACACCCTATTTTACTAATTCTATTTTTACAATGGATTTACTGCAGGTCCTGTGGGTTTACATTATCTTTTCTTTGTCTTTGTGCTCAATTTTTTTTATTTTAGGGAATATAAGAAATAAACTAATAAATATACTGTCTCCTTTAATCTTGAACTCTTAAAACATTGGGATGTTATTCTGGTAAGGTTTAGTGATTCTGAATCGGTTGTAAAGTTTTTGTCGTTGTCTGGTTTGCATTAGTGTTTGGTGTTTCTTTGGATTTGTCTGACTTTGACTTTGTAGTTGACTTGTTCTCGCCGCGTATGACCCTAGCAGTCACTGGGGACGTTAAACTTTATCCTTCTTCATAAAACACAGGCAACAATTTGTAATTAACTCAACCCAAACTTTTCAACTCAACCGAAAATAGTTGAAGGAAATACGTCTAACTTACTTAATACTAGCAACCTGAAAGTTTCACTCTTATTGCTTGCGACCGCAGAAGGTCACACGTGCCCACAACAAAACAACACGGTATGCCGAACGTTCGAGTTATTAGTGAATTGCAAGATCGAGCACTGAGCGCTACTGAAACTAAACAGTTGAGGAAACGCTGAAGTAGTTAGTTGGAATTATATTTGCACAAAAGTAGCGAGGGAAATTCATTTCAGACGTGAATTAACTGTTTCGCAGAGTGGGACGCAGCAGATGCTGGTAGTGGATGCTTTTAGATGGGGCTGGAGAGCGATTCGTTATCAAGATTGAATACATCAAGTGAATCTTTAAGATTAAAGTACGCACTGGGATAAGTTGATTTGAAATGTTGTTCGAATTAAAAATTTATTTTATACTTTTTACAGAATTTTTTTCTTATATATTATTAAATCTCGAACAAACAGAGCGTTACATTGGGTCACTGCTTTAAAACTTCCTTGTATCTACAGTAGGAAAATATAGGCAATGATCGGAAAAGTTTCTATCTGTTATGTTAGTACTGTACACATTGTTGACCAAAATGGCATGTAAAAAAGGCCATATTCATTGATTATTTCAAATAATTCTATTCACGTAAAAGTAAGATGTCTTGTTACTAAGAATTTAACAGACTCTACCCTTAAGTCATTGTACCCCATCCATACCACCCACTATTGACTAAAGACCATCATTATGAGACAGAAACTGGTCTTAAAAAACACAATGGGGTCTTATCTAAAATACTTCAAAATCACTCGGTCAAAGCCATTTTCAAGAGTCATAGTTTCTTTGACAAACCCGAAATTTATCCAAAATTCTGAGAATAATAGTGGTAATACTGAAGTCCCTACTTCTCAATGACCGAAAAAACAGTTAAAAGGCACATCAAAATTTCAGCTCGTGTTTGTTCAGATTCATTAAAGAGTCATTAAGAAACCACAAAAATTCAATAGAAAAAAATGCTACTATTACAGGCAAAATAATTAAGCCGAAAAATATTTTAAAGATACTAATTTCAGAACTTGGTAAGGCTGACAAGAAATTACCTAGCATCCTGTGTTAATAAGAAATTTTGCACAGAGCATCTAAAATTCATTAAAATTTTAACAGGTTATCTTGTGACAATACACTTTTTGTCACATTAACCGGATATTACTAAATGCAGCACGTTTATTAGCGAATATTCATTTTACATACATGTCATTTACCTAACAAAATTTTTCCCTTCCCTCACAGTGGCAGTGGAAGTGGTCTTACCACATGTAATATTCATGTACTCAAAGAAGCGTGCCAGTGATAAGTAGAAAATGCCACCAACGAAACTGATTCACCCATATTTTTTTTAATCCTCTGCAATTCCATTTTTTCATCTACTGTTTAATATTCAAAGAACCTTTAAAAAAATCTTCTCTTTCCAGTTGAAGAAATGAAAATCAATGTTAAATCTAATCTTGACGAGTTCCAGAACCGCCATAGGCCACGTTCTTGAGAAGCAAACATTACGACTTGTCTCTTGCCTTCTCACCCGTTGTTAGACCTTCACCTGCAAAGGCAAAGGTGGGTGCTGACAGCTCACTTGGCCAACATGTGCGGGAAATAAGAAATAACGATCGGCCTGGGTCGGGCTCTTGTTCTTTGTTATAGCAATACGCTCGGCTTGGAGGACCTTTTTCTTTTTTTTTTTTTTTTACCCCCCCTGATCCCTTCTCTCTTTTTTTCCTCTTGGTCGATTCTCTGTTTGCTGATTGTCTTCGATCGGTAGCCCGCATGAATAAACTTGCGGTCGGGGTATTCATCGATCCGTGGCTGATCCGTATAAGGCGACAGGACACTAATCTTACCGTTCATTGAAAGCACCAGCTGCGATTCGGACATCATCGGCAATTAATCCAGTGAGAGCTGAGACTGCTCACCTGGTCGCTATTTGCATAGCTTAAAAATCCAAAGGTTTTAAACCAGATAGAGAATGCGCAACAGCACAGGAGTTTCTCATGGTTCGCCTTTGTAAACTCTGCATAAATTATCGCATGCGAAGAGGAAAGTCTGGTAAAATATACTGAATTTTGATGTAAATAATTGATTGCTACAAGTTGCTATGCGGGTTCCAATTTAACTTCCCTCTTAAGAAGTTTATTTTTGATTGCAACAGCGTATGTCAAACGATACAGCCTCACAAGGAGATTCGATCCAAACAATTTAATGGTGTGCTTTTACAGGTTTCTTTAATATCGGGTAACGCCTAGAGAAACTTTTTTTTTATAGAGTTTCTTATATTTTTTTGAGTGATTGAAGTTGCCTGATGAAATCACATGACAAACCTTTTCGATTGGTTTTGTAGAACGCATCCATAAAGCAATTTTATCACCCCGACTTCTGTCCATGAAGCATTTTCTTTCTTTTCTTGATTTGCTCTTGTAGCAAGAAGAGATGTGAGTCGTTTTTTTCTTCGACCATTTTAGAGTCGAAGCACTCTACTTCTGCCAAAGTGAGGCGGGGTGTCCGCCGTCCTTCGCACACGGAGGTCGTCTTGCTGGCGCCCTGCCCTTTTCTCAGAATCCCCTTGTTCCCCCTCCATTCTCATCTTCCTTCACTCGAGGCAATCAGTTGTCATGAGATCTCGCTTCTCAGCCCGCATCTTCTGTTTCCATTTCCTGGTAACCGCTCCATGTCATTGGTCACACAGACTGCGGTGTGCAGATTTGTTTTGGGTAGGCAGAGACGGGGTTCGCACGTGAGTAATTTCATTCCAATTGGGTTTGAAGGGTTCTCTGAGATATAAGTAATCCGCAGTAAGGTGCCCATTGATCCAAATTGGGATATTGGACTTGACACGAGCTGAGCATGTAATGATTAAGATACTGCCCTTCATCGATCTTCTAATCCTTTTGAACAATGTCCTGTCGATAACCCTCTAGGTATTTTGATACACAAAGCGACCACTGTTGAACTAGCACAAGTTTAGCTATTCCTAGTTTATGCTTATTATTAGGACAATTTCATACATTTTTTTTTTTTTTTGGTTAGTGTCATTTGCTTTTTTTTTAAATTGGAAAATATCAAGTAGTTGGATCAGGTGACGCCTATAGAAATAAAACCTGATCCTGAAATAGTAAGAAATTTGAAAAACATTTGCAGCTCAGGTCACAATTCGAAAGTAGTGAACTTGGTCATTTTTCCTAGGGATTTTGAATATCTAGAGATGATAATGCATTTTCATGTTTTCCACCATTCAGTTTGAAACAGGTTTTTAAATTACACAAAATGTAACTTTAGCATGACACATATATTTAAAAAAAAAACAGATAGCCATTAAAACCAGGGATAATTTTTTTGGTAGATGCCCTCTAAACAGAGTAAATAAAGAAAAAGAGTTCTACAAATTATTGCCCACTTAGAAAGTTCCTAGTCCGTTTACTTTGCTGAATTGAGCCACTCTATTACCAGCGGCTGCTGTAAGACTATTAGGATACTAACTTTTACCTTCAGTTATTAATAACATAGTGAAACAAGGGCGATGGTAATTTTACTTAGACTGCATGTTTATTTTGAAAAAACAATTCAAAATTTTTCTCCCCAATTCGGATTCAATATCCGATGTTTCAAAAAACCTGTTTTCCTTTAAATTTCATCAAATTGCTTGTATTCACATAATATAAATTCAAATATCAAATAGTTAGGAATTAAACCTTTCTGAATGATAGATTGCTTTGCTCCAGCCGAATATTTAATTACTTTTTGACTAAAAACTTCTTGACCGAATGATCTATAGTTGCATTCAATTATTAAACTAAACTGCGGCTTAAGTGAGTTTAAAAACATGTGACGTCATTAGTCAGGATTCGCTGCAAAAATCAGTTACCAAATGTGAAGTCACAGGTTGTAAAACTCACCTAAGCCACAGTTTAGTTTAATATTTGAATGCAGCTAGTGAAAAAAAAAAAGTCGCCAATTTACTCCGTTTGAAAAATGTTGTGTCGCATGTTGTGAAGTGTTCAGTAGCAACATTACTCCAAATCGCAGTTACAAATACTAATACTAATTCTCACAGTAATTCTCAAGAAAGTGTTTCTATTTCAAAAAAGAAAGTAATTTAGGTTGGATAAGGTAAGTACGTAACCTTTAGCCTAATATTTCTAAAAATTATAGCAAATCCACCCTTTAAACGTGGTGCAGTGGCACCAACGTCTAAACGTTAATTACAAATTGACACCATCGCTTACGCAACTAAATTCAAGTGCCTTCGGAAGTGTTAGCAAGAAACTGTTTATTTCTGTAGTGTTGGCGCATATTGTGCTAATATAACTGGCTACTTTGTTTTGAAAGCCAAAGGCTTTTAAAAACTGTCAATGCTTTTCTGTTCAAATAGAATAACCTTCAGTTTAAAGTAAAGTTCTGTAGTTAGAAGAATTGTATATTATTAGAGTTTAGGATCACCAGAGTTGTGAACTCGCACCGCCACGCTTATAATTAACCCTGTCTGTTATTATTAACTATGCAGATGTTCAAATATTAATGATGTAACAATTGTGCAGAAATTTGGCAAGAGCAGGGCAAAAGACTAGGTGCATTCAAAAATTAAACTAAATTGTAGCTTAGATAAGTTTTACAAATTTTGACGTCATTATTGACGATGTGTTGTAGAAATAAGTCAACATGTGTGACGTCACAGGTTGTAAAACTTACCTAAGACGCAGTTGAAGTTAGTATTTAGAATTTAGTACTGATTTACAAACATTGGGCAAAGATGAAGGCCTAATAGCTAAAGTTTAAGAAAATGTTAAATTTAAAATAAATGGAGTTTTAAGCCAAAATGCAGAAGGCAACTACTTTTAAAGCAGTAAACACGAGTGAAACAAAAAAAAAAAACTTGGATAAGGATACTTGACACTGACTCAATGCAATAAATGCCTTCGCGTGCAATCGCACAATACGAAGTTGACTTGATGAAACGCCTGGAATTTGTTTCGGAAAAACAAACCGAGTAAAAAAACAGCAAATTTGCACCAATATCACTGCAGCTCTCACTACAACTCTTGTAATAAAATTTTTCTCAGCCAACCTTGAACATTAAAAACCGTCATGGAAAATAATTTCAACCAACAAAGTCATAATCATTACCGTGTTTATCGCGTGCATCGCAGATATCACTTCCGCCATTTTTAAATGAGCGTAATAATCCAAACCTAAACTTGTGACGCGGCGTTGACATAATGTTCCCAAGAAAAGAGTTCCTTTTCTCATTTTATTCCTACACGCTCATTAACCTATTTATTTCTTTAAGTGATTCAAAATTCTAAATGAAGTTCGCTTCCTACATATACATCAAATACTCTTTCTGCAGTCCACTCCGATCTCCCACACACCACAAGCATTACGCTTGAGGTAGTATGTGGTACGAGGACGCCTTGGCCGCGTGTGAAACCGCAAGGGTATAAGGAGTTGAAAATAAACATTAGTAAGAAATTTCGCTAAAATTACTCAAATGTTTACATTGCTAAACAAGTGTTGAGAATAATTCTTAAAACAAGTGATTTTCTTTTCTTTTCATCTCGTAATCAAATTATGTTTACCTTAAAAGAATTAAGTACTTAGTTTTGAATGTAATGAATATGTGTGTCCTAATTTCCCCAGGGATAAACAAAACATATTTGTGAAAACAAATTATGAAGGCTCATAATTTTAATTCAATGTATAAACCAAAGATCTTAATACTTTCAATTTCGTCTGATAAAGCTCAAGTTTTTTGAGCAATTGCACGAAGAGTGTAGTTTCCTCCTTTTTTTAAACGCAATCTCGTAAATATAAAAACAAAATTGAGAGTTTAAAAGCATGAGAATAATGAGCTCTCAGTTGAGGCATACAAAAGAAGCACGTAATAGGGCGCTTAATCTTGCCAGCCCACGAGGAATGGGGCTAGCGTGTGAATATTTCAGCTCCTCATCAGCGACTACCGCTCAATGGCTCTATCCAATCTTGATGTGAAAGGGCTTTAAGAAGAGGGGTTTTCTTCTTCAGTGGCCGCTACTTCTAATTAAAGGAGTTTTTGACGGTTGGCAGTTGGTTGAGTGGTTTTTCTTTTAGCTTTTGCTCATTCCCTTCCAAGGACGACGGTTCCAATAAGAAGTGCAATGTCAAAGCCACTTTTCACAGACTGCTTCTTTATGACATATAGGAAGACAGAAATGAATTGCCTGACAGTCTATCTCTGCCCTAGCATACCAGTACTAAATTGATACAAATAGTTTTGTATTTGGAACTGGGGGTTATTGCAAAATATTGCAACTCCAAAGATTTCTTATTGAAGTGTCTGCTTTGATTTTGCTGTGCCGTCTCTTGGAATGCCTGGCAAGCAGATGTGCTTTGCATTCACTGCGAAAACATCCTCCTACTGACAAAAAATAAAGTTAACCACATTGAAGAGTAGCAAGCAGCACTGTCAGTTTTTGTCACTAAATTTCTCTTTAGGTTTCTCTTTTAGTTTGCTTTTTATTTCGCCATTCTAAATTTTAAATTTAATTTTCAAATATATTTAAATTTATGCCATAAAAAGCAGATTTTATAGTTAGTTAGGCAAAGTTAGGGGTTAAAGGTGAGTCGATTTGGGTTGTTTAAAACAATACTAAAATTTACATAATGACCGTTGTAATCAGTGTGGACTCCATTTGTTGTTACGAAGACAAGAAATTAGGATGTACTCAAGTCTGTTTTGTGCTAACGCAAATTGTAAAGTACAGTTTCCGTTGTGAAATAATAAGTTTAGTCATAAAAAATTTAAGTTAGTCTTGAAAAATTATTTATCTTATTCAGTTAAGAGTGGAACAACAGTTTAAATTTTTAAAGAATACTGCAGATGTGTTCTCACTTTTAAAAAAAAAGTATCATTTTCCAGAAAAATGAATTATTTAATATTCAAAGTTGAGAAAAGAAATTGAATAAAGTTTCAATTTTAAAGTCTCAGGAAAGACTTTAAAAAATTGTTTTCAATTGATTGACTTGCCATAAAATTTCCCTGAAATTATAACTAAGGCAACTAATATGATGTCTGTCTAAATTCCTCTATGATAAAATTAATTTCCCCTTAAATTAATTCATAAATAACGACTAAGTTGACAAGCTTAAAATTAAAATTAACGAAATTTAAAAAAGCTGAATCACAAGTTACAATTACGTGTTAGATTGAATGAAAGACCCGAAATTTATGTAAATTGTTAAGATGCAGTCATCCAAATGAATTGCAGAACTCAAAAAAATTCAAAAGTTTTTGATCTTCCCTACTGCAAGATATCAGAATTCTATTCATGAATATTGAGAGATCGCAAAGTGAAAAAACATGAGTCAAGTTTTATTTCTTTTGACACATTTTTCAAACGAATTTTTGAGTGGACGTTACAGACACCTGTTCCCTTAGATTGAATCGAAACTGTTGAAGCAGAGATTCCACTGTGACTCTGTCTTTGGACTTTTATTGCGTCAATTGGATGACGGAAGCAATTACTCACATAATGCAGTTTGGCCCTCAGGTCGGTCATTCATCAGTTGCGGGCCTTTCCATTTGTCTTCGAGTTAGTTTTATGTCAGCCGCAATAATGTTTCTTGACTTGTGTGTATCTCAAGTGTACTCGTGCCGTTTGTCAAGCGTGAAAACGGCGTCAATAAATAAAGTGTTTCTTTTCCAAGCATGCGCTACCTTATCTCCTCGCAACCATCTTGACCCAAGCTGTGGTAAGGCCGGAAGGAGGAGCAGCAAACGCCATGCTGCACTTTTTTATTTTTTCCACTTTTTTTTTTCTTTGCTCTTCCATTCGTTGAGAAATTATCAATTACGCCTTTCCCTTCCGGCCACCTTCACGCATGACGCTTCGGTGGCCGCTGTAGAAAAGATGAAGAAAAAAAAAAACGCAGAAAAGAAACCCAAAAGTAATGAGCAAATCACGTGACTCTTGTGTATATGCTCGAACGTTAGAGCAACCAATCATTTCGAGCAGAAAATTGAGATTACCCCTGATGTTATAGATGAAGAAGAGTAACTCAAATGAAAGTAGAAGGGATTGCGCAACGAACTCGATTAAAGCTCGTCACCCTTGATAACCGCTTGCGTGTCTTGTATTAGAGTGGATTTACCCAAATACATCTTATCGCAGAATGAATTAAGCATAATGCAACACCGACAACGCACTGCACCGCCCCTCACATTCCCCCGGAACAAATTGAACGACCTGCTTCATTCGAAAACCAACTCGTAACGGCTTATACAAACTCTTTATCAAGTGGATTTTCAATGAGCACAAGTCATTCACAACATCCGTTACAAAAAACACCGCCTAAAGATGTGCTTCGCTGCTTGATGGTGTTGTCTTGCAGTGAAGTCTCATCGGGAGGAGTTTTTTTTTTGTTCAACGTAATATTTATGGGTTAAATTTTTTTTTCTTCAACAAAATGGATGGGCATCTGAGAAATATTTTTTCTTTTCGTTCTTATCATAAAGATCTTTTGTGAAATCAAATTGCAGACTGTAACATATTTTTTTGTTTCCAAGACAGGTCGGGTATAATTCAGTTTGGCAGGGTAAATCGCTGGAAGGCGGGTGGGAGGTGATTTTCCCACTGTCCACTTATTCAGGCTGGCGTGAATTATGGTTGGAATTGGCGTGAAAACAGCGGGAGAAGTTTGCAATGTGGTGGGCAAATTCCCTTCTCCTCGCTGTTAGTTGTGGCTTGAAGTTCACTCGGTTTAATCCGAATGTCGCAGTTTCTGCAAGCGCGTGCTCCGTTGAAATAGTCGAGCGGTGACAGGGGTCACGAGGGCTTCTATCCACTCTAGAGCCCGCCCCTCACATTTGCCTCGTCAATTCACGTCACTGC
Source organism: Pachymerium ferrugineum (assembly GCA_034686365.1). Lineage (NCBI taxonomy): Eukaryota > Metazoa > Arthropoda > Chilopoda > Geophilomorpha > Geophilidae > Pachymerium > Pachymerium ferrugineum. Next base: position 19,904 of record JAQGAS010000677.1, on the reverse strand, counting down.
TCAGGGGAAAAGTGAGAGAGGAGGAATGACCTGCCTTTGCATCGATTACTTTTCTTCCCGTTATTTTGTCGTCAGTGACAACTGCAATGGTTAACTACAGAACACGAGTCTTCATTCTACCATTTCATTCCCTTGAGGAGTTGAAGCAAAAAATCTTATTGGGTAAAATATGATTTCAGATTCTTCTCGATCAAAGGAATGGTCTACGTAACGTTTCTTTAGGGCGATTAAAGGTCAGATATTCTTGCGGTTCGGCACTGGGTCACAAGATGTACAAGGTTCACCGCGTTTGTGATCCCTATTTGATTCCTATCAGATCAAGTGGCTTTTACTTCACTCGCTTGATAATTTTTTATTGGTTTGTTTTCGATCGATTGTACAGGGGTTAAACGGGTTGAAATGTGGTGTTTGAATAGATGCCTTCTGGTTAACCAATAACTTGATTCATGCTTACACAAAACGAAAGTTAAGAGTAAAGTTGAAGACCCTTTATGAATTTGTGCTACATCGAATACCGCTTGGAAGTTTTCACTTGGATAGATGTCACTTTTCCAGCTTTTTACCCTGTCAATCCAATCAGATAACAAAGTTTTGAAGCTGTAAACTTTAAGCGATTTAAAAAGAACGGTTACGCACCTTTAAGGCAGCGAATAAAGAAACTTCAACGGTAACTTTTGCAATTTGACAAGCAGAAAGGAGAAAAGTTGTGACAAGTAATGTTTTGCAATGTGTTGAAAATCTGTTATTTTTGACTCTTTTCAAGTTGAGTCGATTTCTTACAGTCTGTTGACCTTTTCTCCTTCTTAAAAACAAGAAAAGATATTACTCGAAAAGATATGAGACAGAAAAAATGAAACTTGTGCAAAATTGAACAAAACAATTTTTTTTCTTTGTGGGAAGAATTTTTTTTTTCTATAACGCAATAAGTCGGTCCAACGGGAAGAACCGAGCACCTCATTTTGTTGCTTATTTGGTAACCCTAATCACACTCTTGTGTAGAGCAACTCGTCTTAGTGGCCGGTGGTAGAATTGGCAAAAGGCAACACTCGACTCTCGACGAGATTGTGACTTCTACCTCATTTTCAGCTCATATTATTTTTTTTTTTTTATCAACGTTGAACAAGTGCAAGAGAAAATGAAAATGACAATCGACTGTTGCCAACACAATTTGGTTAAGAGAGAATATGAATAATTAAATTTTTTTTTCGGTAAAACTTCAGAAAATTGAAATGCACAATACGAAATGAGAATTGTGCGATCCTAATCAGGATTATTTTTTTAATGATGCTGAAAACAGAGTTTCAAAACGTCCGCAAATTGTAAAACAGAAGTGAACATATTTGCGCTCATGACTTTGCTCTCACTTAATTAAACGCTAGTACTTTTAATATGCAGAGGGCAAGTATAAAAAAAATTCGAAACATCAACCTCTTGCAAACTAGCGACCCGGAAAAAATTGATGCACACACCACCCTGCTCGTTGTGCCTTTACTCATTAAAGATTGCGGTATTTCGGTGCATTTTCTCGTGTCTTAATGAAAAACGCAAACAGTTCTGCCAGCACTGCGTGCTACGAGAAAGTTTCATTTATTTTGTTTTATCTTTCTCTTATTGAAATAAAGTTAGAAATGTTTGTCGTTCCATGGAAGACGAAAAACGATCACTCTCTTTTATTTTTTTGCTCCAAAGATTATCGGGTGGAGGCAACACAGGGTGGAATTTCCAATTGAGTGAAGGCTTATCGTTGTGAGTGTGCGGGGGGGGGGGAGAAAGAGAGAGAGGAAAACTTCAATTACTGTCTCAACAAGAAAGATTACAAGCTCCGCCATCAGTGCACTCTGCTAGCGTCTTGTGATTTGTACCGTGAACACCTATGCACACTCCCCCATCAGCAGCACGACGACTCCTCATCACACCACACCTCATCCACTTCTTTTCCCCATCGTCTTCTTCGGTCTTGCCTCGATGCGAGAAAAATAAAACAGAAGTTTAAGACGGCACCGCTGATGCCACTAATGCAGACGTCTGGCATGCATTCGTCTTTGCACCATCTTCCGTCCAATTCTCTCCTCGGCCCCAAGTTTTCTTCTTGGGAATAAAAACAAAATGAATGCAAAAACTGCATCGCTTTTACCACTAATGCAAGCATTTGGTGTCTTAGGGCACCTTCGTTTTCGTTTGAAATTTTCTTTTGATTATACTAAATGTTTTTGGTGTTCAATAGCATTTTTAAGTTCTGCAGGGGAAAAACTACGTAATCCATAATGATTTGCTAAGCAGTAACGCAGCAAAGAGTGTAGCATTATTTAGAATGAAATGTACTGGAGACTAATGAAATAGTTCATGATTTAAACTTTGTCCAATGTATAAAATGTGTATAGGGTCTACAGGGTATAGGAAAGTACGTCTTACTGTTAGTTTCCTTTTAAGTTATATCAAAAAATTAGTCAATTAAGCAGCTTTATATGACGGGTAATAGGATTATACATACGGCTTTGTCTTAATACAGATTAAAAATATGTAGGTACTTGCTATTTCCATGTAATTTGTAATACATTACATAAATACTGAAAATCTTGTACCGTTTTGGATTTGTATTGAACTCTTTGTACATAAAGAGAGAATACTGAACACACAATCTGCATATAACAAACTAGGACTTTTCATAAATGCAAGCCTCAGAAGTGCTATCAAAGTTTAAATAGGCAATACACTTAAGAGTGCAAATTCAACTTTATTCAGTACACACTTGGGAAGCCTTTGTACAGTAAATTACTTTTGCTTTTTAAAAAATTGTGGATCAAATGACGTACAAAAAGAAAAGACAAAACTGACAATGCACTGAGTACAAGCAAGAAAGCAATCGATAGGCAAACATTGGCTTGAGGTTGTATGAAATACGTGATGACATGTTTTGTCAATTTGTGTAACCTAATATTTCACTTTCTATACAAAGATGTGAAATTCAAACTGACCACTTAGAATATTGCTCAGGTGACGTTCCGAATCGCCGACACGATCATTAATGTAATGGAAACCGGACTGGAGCGTTGTGTCGTCGCACACTAAGAAGGGAATTTGGGACTGCGAGGCTTCTGTATTTCGGAGATGGAAACTCTTCGAGAACTGCAAGCGTAACTAATTACGTAAAAGCCTCGTTATTTTTTTCACTATGGCGGAAACTGCAAAAATGCTTGCTAAGAAATGGAACCATTAAGCGCTCTCTTGGTAACCGGTCGACCGCTCTTTGCTACGCACACCTTTCAACGCTCTAGTTGCTGTGGGATTCTATTCTTGGCAATAAGACACAAAATCTAAGAAACATTCAATTAATCGTTACATGCGGGGGAAAATAATTAGCGTTTCCAGGGTTGCGTCAATTAATGCATGAATAATAAACAGCTCATTAGCAATGTGTTTTCAAGTCGACATGATTTTTTTTTCACCGTAGATATGTGATGAAGAGAGAAAGAGCGTTGATGCTCATCGATTCGTCATTCAGGGCTCCCCGTCTTTGATGAGTGTGGGGCGCAAGAATTGTCTTAGTAAATGGATGTAATCAGCTGTAAAAGATACTTGAGAGTCGAGGTGCTTCTTGATACCTAGAGCGCGCGGCAGCGGTTCCTCTCTTATTTTTTTTTACAGGTGACGTCGCTCAGCACGGAAATCATCATTTTGCTCTCCCACACGGCTCTTCGTTCATCGCCGCCCATCAACAGCTGCTGCAATAGCACTACTTTCTCAAATTTACACAAAGATTAAACTTAAAGCAACAGAGATTTCATCAAACATTTTTCATCAGGGCACCATTCCTCAACTTGAAACGTGAAGAGTTGCAAATAAAAATATTAAAATTCAACCATAAATGAAATTTTCTTGTAAGCTATTTTTTTCTTTTTGTAACCATCTTTATTTTGATAGCATGTTCTCTTAAGAAAATTGCATCTGGGATCCAATCAGAATTTATATTTTCTGGAATTGTTTGCGTTCCGTAATTTTTTTGATAGTCTTTTTATGGCATCAAAAGTTTGAACAATTTCATCAAAAAGATCAACAACTGAATTAAATGTTTGTTTAAATGCCTATAGTATTGCTGCTCCCTTTTCTCCAAAATCCAAAAAAAAAGGTTTTTTTGAAAAATTTTTCTCTCCTTTTCAAACGCCGGTCATTGATTGTCTTTGACGGGGCCTTTTGCCCTCCATAGAAAAAGGAATCCTCCAACACATTGCCATCTAGAGAGGGGCCATTTCTCACCAAAGAGCAAATTGAATTCTTTCTTCCTTCCATATAAAAAGATGAATGCACGATTGTAAGACGTCACCCATCGATAATGATGTCGATAACTTTTTTCTTATTTTCATTTTGAAAAAAAAAAAAAAAAAAATAGCGTGCTAGGTAGTGCTGTCTGTGGCTACAAATGACATAATTTGGACACGTGCAGTAGAAATTTAAGTTACATAATTTTCTGAAGCTGTTTCGTTTTTTCAAGGCTACTTATTTATTCATTTCTCAACTTTGCGTTTTGTTGAATCCAGTCACGTTTCTTCTGGTCGTTAGACGTGTGCGTGGGGTTTTTGTTTTATTTTTTTTTATACTGCTAGAGCCCAAGCAGGCATGTCCTCGACTGTAATTGGCTTACACCTGCCCTTTATTATCCCCATAACAACATTTTACTACTTTCAACACTCGGCTTGTTTGTAACGGAGTCGAGTTTTCAATGGCTGGATGCAACGGGTTGAACTTAGCCTTGTGTTTTGATTGGCATTTCTTTATGTCTCTATCTGAGGCCATCGTGTGCAATGTCCTCGAAAGAAGAGCTTTTTTTTTCTTTTTTCATCGTCATGTGCACGACACTCCACAATTGGGTAATCAGCGACGCCTTCCAGTTACTATTTGCTTCTTATTGTGCTATTCACGGGCACCAGATGTCGCATCCATCAGAAGAAGAAAATTTGAAGGAGGTCGCGTTTGGCCTCGAACGGCAAAGTGTTTTCTTCCGCCTGATGAAATCCTAACTCTCGTGTGTTGCGTGAAAACATTTGAACCGAGCAAAATTCGTTTGCACTTACTTTCTGCTTTAATCCAAACCCTCTCATTGCTCAAACAGTAGTTTTTTTGTTGAAAAAAATTAGAAATGTTCAAAAAGTGTTTGAAATCAAAAGGCAAAAAAAAAAGAAAAAGTTGATTAGAAAAGAGAGTGGAAAATTTTGCGAGCAAATCGCGCATAGCTTAATTTGGTCCCATGAGACGTCTCTTTGAGCTTCGTTATAAGTGCAAATGAACACGTGGCAAAGAAGCGAAAATGTGCTTCAATCGTACAGTGATGAATGGGTTCTGCATACAATTACACTTAACTAGAAACGACCTCTTTGGAAATGCGATGCAACTCAGCTTGATATTTCTCTGTTGTTTGTCTTGTGCTAGAACAGAATTAAAGAGGCCACATACTGTTAAAAGGGTGTCGACTGATACTTCAACTAGCAGATAATTTTTCCCAACATCCCAATTCTCATCTAACATGATGCCAAGACAACGTCGATTCAATCCCAGGTGGGCGTCCCGCTCGCGTTTTCTCAACACGGAATAATAGCATTAGCCTAATACACTTGCATTTACCCGCGGTAATAAAGATGGGAGAGAAAATAAAACCGAGGGGACAAGATGTTGAAGATGAATTGCATTCTGGGGAAATTGCTTTTTTATAATAATCCTCCGGTGCAAGCAATTTTTGTGCCTCTGATTTCCATGGCATCGTTTGGTTAATGACTATTCCAGTGGTTTCTCATAATTTTCGCCGATTTCCAATAATATCTTTTCTTTTTCGCCCCTTCACCTGGCACCTTACTTTATTAGATTTTCATAAATGATGAGTTATGAGGACAGCTTCACGCAGGCTCCATTTGCGCCCCCAAAGGACTCAATTTGGATCGTCTCAAATTGAATATTACACAATAGCCAATTGAATACGAGTGGATTTCGCAATATTCATCGATTCAATTTATCCTCTTGAAAACCATCGACCACTTCTGTAAACTTAAGTGCGACTTGCAGATGAAGCTATATAATATTGAGTTTCAGATATGTCCCCTCTCTCGAAATTCAACCTTTTATCCATTGAGTCTGGAGGGGGAGAGGGAGATGAAGGGGCCAAGCAAAGCGTTTTGGCACGACAAGCGGGGGCAGCCATGAATATCAAATGTGCATCTAAGTCAGAAGCAAAAGAAGCCTTCTCTGCCCTTGTACACCCTCGATAGGCCGTTAACCGTAGTTCGCCCACTAGAAATGAATAATTGATGAGAGCCCCTACAGCCAAACAGTCCGAGTTTGAGTTAATAATATTCTTCCGTAAAGTACATTTGATGATGATCAAAAAATCCATGCGCTCAGAACAAAAGGGGAGAAAAAATAATATCATAAAGATGATGGTTTTAGACGTATTTCTAATTGTGACAGAGACATCTGTCTTGGGAATTCCAATTGCAGATCAACAGGAAGGATGTTTCGCGTTGAGAGTTCGTGTTTGACGTGCCAATTGGCAAATCCTTTTGTGATCTTGTGTCCATTGTAATGCCATTAAGTTTGGCTGCCAACCAAGACGTTGTTTGAACACAGCCACAAATCCTAATGAGGTGAGAGTGTTCGGCCATGCTTGTAAAAAGATGAGCACTGGCGCCTCTCAACTACTGGCAGAAATTGCATGTGCTCTTGTTTGAAGTAGGGTTGCCGACCTGATATTCCAATATCATTTTTTCTCATTCTCTTCACTGGCATGTATATATTCTATGCCAACAAAATTTGGCGCCTTCCATAGGCGTTCATAGTGGCGCCCGTCGGTCAATTAAGCCACTGTTTACACTGTGGAATTCTCATAGGAACTGGAATTCTCATAGGACGATATTCATTCTCCCCTAAAACTCTTCTTCGGCTGGTGAGTTTGAGTTGTATAAGAGAGAACTTGAATGAATTCACCGTTCTTCATTGTGGGCTTTCATACGGTGTCCGTTGGGGGTTTCTTTACTAACCCTATTGGCAACCATTGCCCGAGTTTTCTAGACGACTCTTGGGAAAAAGTGGCCGACGGGTGACGACATAAGCATCCCCGAATTTCCTTGGTAAGAGCAAAGAAAGAGCGAGATATCATAGGAAACACCTAAGGGAACGATAAGAAAACAGCCAAAGTCGGTCGCGAGCTCCTCACAGACTAAATTCCAGTTGCATGTCTTTCGTGCCCCCGTCCAAAAAGGTCTCTTTGTTTCCTCCAGGGGCTCGTGACAACACGTTTGGATCGACTAGAAGCCTTTGTGACGTCGATAGATGGGTGATGAGTTTTTTTTTTTTCCCCTTTCTTTTTCTTTTTGTTTCTCTATGCAATTGGAGCACGTGACATTACTACTTGAAACCCGAGTCCGAGAGTCTCTTTTTGAAAAGAAATTCGATTCGACGTGCGTCCATCTGTTCTTCAGAGCTCATGCTCACACCTTTCTATATTGATCGGATGCACAAGAAGAAAGCAGTGGGCAAATTCATTCTATGATGCGACCGAGAAAAGAGGGTTGAATGTGGATGGGTGTGATGCGATTGCCGGGCGGCGCATTTTTATTGGATCATTGTCGTGGAAAGGAAAGACGTTTTACGAGTCTAATATATCTGTTGCCCACCACTACTCGATCGGCCACCTCAGGAAACAGATTCCCGTGAAGGCAAGCGCCATTCATCCTTATCATTCTAGTCCATTGGCGGCATGCCCGATAACCTTCTCTCCGTACATGCTGACCACACGTAAGTTGCAACACCTCCTTCCGATGCACGGAAACCTTACGTCAATTAATTTCTGGTCAATTGCCTTCTCTTCCTACTTCTTTTCAATTCTCCACTTCACCCCTTCCTTCCACTTGAGAATGAGATTGGATAGTATAAAAAGAGAAAATGGATGGATAGAACGTATCTTTCTATTGGCCCAGACGTAGCGAAAATGATAAAATTAGAACAGAGAATTTTCATCTAGTGCACTCTTTATACATAATTAAACATCACAAGTCCAGGAAATCAGATGTTTATAATGAGAGAGTTAAAGAATAATTAAGTTTTTTTCTAATTTTGTGCGGTCAGTTTAGAGCCATTTATCAGTAGTTGCAACGAGCAAAAGGGTTAATTGGCACCAGTGCAAGTTTTGCCGGTTGTTTTGACCGGTTAGGGTGTGTCGGCTCGGGTCTTGATCCTTCGCGGAGAGATTACCATTGTCTTAAGTGTAGCGAGGCGTGGTCAGTTGGTCATGAATCACGATCCAGAACTGCGTTTGCTCTCTTCAAACATGGACTCTCGCACAATTCGAGTGACGAACTCGACGAGTTGGTCGCTCGATCATGTGATAAACAGCTGTTGCCAAGCGTCCGCCTTTTGATTGGATAAACTAATTCCGCCCAACTAACTGTATTAAAGCCGTAAATTCAGTGGGTACTTTAACGAGGCTTCAACTCTTTCTCTTCTCATTTTGCTTTTAACGCAGAGGTGGCAAGTGAATAGTGAAAACGGTGACTATTAGATGGTGGGTGTAACTTAAGTTCAATGCAATAGAAAATTCGGTGTCAGTTTCACATGAAATTGAAGGTTACATTATTTCCTTATTGCTCTCAAGATTTATGGCTCATTCTTTAATATAAAAAAGGTTTTGAAAAAATTTTATAACCAGTAACCTATATGATGTTATGGTATTGAAGATTGGAGTGTGCGACAAGAGCAGCATCGTGAAAGGGATCATAAAGGACACGTTCAGGTGTGCGATGCAATATCACATTTGACCTTCCTGAAAGGCAAGAAAAATTAATTAAAATATATGAGGTATCTCTTAATCATCACATTTCGCTCATGTCTCCGTATCTATAACAACGGGATAAACAAGGGGTCAAAAGCCAAAAGATATTTGCTTCGAGAAAATTTCCTAACCACAAAGGCTCGTCTCGCATCATCTTTCGATTTATACAAAACTGCTGACTCACGATGAGTCTTTTTATTTTTCTTTTTTCTTCTCCCTTTTATCCATCATCAAAGAAAAACCGCAGGTAAGGTATATCGTCAAGAGAATTGGAATGTGAAACGCTCATTCTCATGGCGCCATCGAGCCTTCATTTTTCTATGGGTCAAGAGACTTGAGTTGATGTTCCACTGATGGATCGTACCATTAACCTTTTGCACCTTTTTTTCTACCGTGATGACCACGATTTTAGAAAAGTTACGACACGACGTGTATCAACAGAGCAGTCTTGAGAATTGAACCAAAGTCAAAGGTTGAGAACAAAGCCTTGTAAGATCTCAGATTCATTCAGTCTGTTGTCAGTTTTTCACTTGAGTTCATCTGTTGGCAGTAAATTGAGCTTGTCACCTGTTCTAAAAATTTCATTTCCAACACAGCAGGGGCAAGAGAGTTGGCGACTCTTTCCTTCTCTTATTCCCTTGAATAAATTAATGAACAATGTAATGGAAGAAAAACGAGACAAGAAAAGATGAAAAACACGCATTTCTTTTGGCAACTGACCACGACCTTCGACTTCTATCAGAAAAATACATAGAATGCCAAAAAAATTCTTCCGCTCCTTCTCATTCCTCGCTTTTTCAACTCTTCTTCAAGATCTGTAATTTCTCTTTTGCTGAATTTGTAAAGGAAACTACTTGGCAGCGATTCTTGACCATCCAAAATGCTATGTCAGCATCTACGACCATCACACAACATTTAACTTGATTGTGAAGGGAAAAATTGAAAATCTCACGTCTTATAAATTTCAAAGAGATAGCCATATCCTGATCCTAACTTTTTCTTTTTAACTCTTTCTGTCATTTCAGTGACAGCAGATGAACACGAATATCGTCTAACGCGTTACCTGATGGCAAATTACGATGCAGCTGTGCGTCCTTCTCACAACGCGTCTGAGTCGTTACAAGTCATGTTTGGAATTTCCCTTCACCATATCATCGATGTGGTAAGTAAGAAGCCCAATTTTTTTTTTCCTCTCTTATGTTAGAAAATTTAATCGATAAAAGTTTACTGTCGGTGATTGGATGTTCTATTTTGGTGAGATGTCTTTTGTCTGTCGGAAACTTTTCTCTGAGGATGCGGGTGCAACTCAACGAGCGCAATTCCAATACTTTGAAAGGCATGCACCGCATCTATATCGTTAGTGAAAAGAACTGGTTGCTTGAGTTATTTCCCACGAGAGATCGAATCTGTGCTCGCGAAGTGAATTTATCATCTCGTAATTTCTCATAATCTCAAAATTTATTTTTCTGTTTCTCGCTTGAAAATAAACATTCGTATAAATAAAAAAATGTCACTGGACTAAAGTCTTAAAAGGCTTAAACTGTAGCCTAATTCAGTGTACATACGTGCTTATTAAGTCGAGATTTGACCTCACGTGTGAGTGTGTTTGCTAATTAAGCTAACTTGGCCATTTGAAGCCCAAAAGCACCGCCTGTGCTTCCCCGCATGGCACTTGGCGCATTAAGAGAGACCAACACGCTTGAGTAACTTAATGTTAGCGATATTGAGCGGAATGATTGGCAGATTGAACGAATGTGGCTTGTTTCTTTATCACTCATGACGAGTGGGCGGACATCCCCTTCAATAGATTCATTTCCCATCATGCTGCTTTTAAAGGGGCAGTCGTAGTTGGATTTGATAGCAGCTAAATCGAGAAGACAAATTTCCAGTCCCTAATTGACATGTCGAAAAGAAGGGTAAAATTTCTCTCGCCATTTTCCCCTCTCCTTTTAAAGCATTAGTAGAGTGTAAAAGGAGAAGGCAATTTCAGTATTCACCCATGGACTAAATGATCCACACTCGTATTAAAATTGATCGCCCTGTTTTTAACTAGCCATCAAATTAACTCTCCCTTACAAGAGAGGGGACTGTTCCCTACTTGCAGATAAATCTCTTGCGCTCAGCGTTGGTGCATCGAAATCGACACTAGAATCTCATTGTATCTTCCCCGGGGCTACATCTGCTTAGCGTCTCCAGTTACGGCAATGAAAATGAATAATTTTAAAGAGCGACAAAATGTCAATTTCAGTGGCAGCTCTAAACGGCACTTGTCAAATAAGGTTTGTGATAAATGAGTGTGACTTTGCATTTGAAGAGAGAAAAAGTTTTTTTTAGGAAAGCTTTTTAAAAAGGCCATTTCTTTTTCATTTGGTGCACACAAACTTGTATTTGCATAAATTTGTTACGCAATCGGCACAACGACACTTGACTGAATTGATAAGAAGAGAGAAAAACGACACTTTGTCAAGTTTAAAGGGCGAGACGTTTCGTTCTTTTTGGTCACATTTTTGTGCCAAATTCATGTCACGGCCAGAGCGTTTCACACCCTTACCCCCTCCTTCCAAACACACGCATGGCGTCGCCTTTCCCTCACAGCTCCCCGTGAGACATTTGATTAAAACAGGAGCCAAGTCTTTGTTGATGGCGGAGAAATAGATTGGAAGTTTTCCAAAGCGATCTCTGACTGCAAATGTCGCTGAGCTTTGCTTCTCAGATGAGCACGACTAGTTTTGGCACTGGAATGGCGTTTGCTCTTCCCCCTTCGCTTGACACATCACTGAATGGAAAACGCATGCCGTCCACTATTCTCCAAAAACTAGGGTCACTCTTCAATTTAATACTGCACAAAAAGCTAATGGGTGGAATTTATTAGGCGCTAAGCCAGTATTTATGTTCTAGTCCTCCCTGACACGTGATTAGGCTCGTACGTTCTGTGCGTGACCGTTACTATGGTTACAGGACGAGACGACGAGCCGAGGGTTTGGGTCGGTTGGATGCAACATGCATTGACCAATTTGCTCCTACTTGGCCCAAAACGAGTTCGGAAGCAAATGGAGTGACAAATACGTTGGAATCAACAAAACTCGGCTTCGTCTATCTGTAATGGGGTTTATTCGAGCGGAGATTTGCTTTTCTGGCACGGAGATTCCTCTCCTCTCCGGCTCGTTTTCTGCGTTCCTCGACATCGATCGGCCACCGACGGCGTCGCCGCACGGTCAATGCGGAATTCATGAGCGAAATGTTTCCAGTTGAATATATGACTGAAGCTGCAGGGCCAAACCCCACCTTGCAGTCATCGATTTGTGATTTGCTTGTTTTCTAAACCCTTTTCCGCATCGATTGCTTCCAATTATTTGACGTCACAGATGGTCTTTTTCTCATTCTTAAAAAGACGTTGCCACCAATTACATTCTGTAATCATGATTAATTAAGCAGCTTGCGCGCCTTACTTTAAACTTTTTTCCTTATCACAATATTGAAATGCCAACACAGCTTAGGGAAAAAGAGTGTCATTTTTAAGATTTAATGATAGGAAGGAAAAAAAAAAAACCAGTTTTCTTGTTATGACTTCCACGCCAAAGTTTTAGTACCTAAAACTGCAACAGTTACTGAATATAATTCAAAAAGGGTCTATAATAGAAGTGAAAAAAATGTTATTTCTAGCCTTTCGTTTAAAAGATTTTGCTACGAAAATTTCTATTTAACCACTTTTAAAACTAAAATTAAGATTTCGAAAATAATTTTATTAGCTTTTGAATGATTCCAAGATTAAGTAAAAAAAAAAAAAAAATGAAGAAAAACACTTCAAAATCTAAGAATTGAGAAGCTTAGAACCGTGGCAAGGGGCTTATTTTACCCAAATAAAATGAAAAATTACTAAAAACAAAATTGTTTTTCTTGTCATTTGAGACCATTTTGAGCAAATTCATAATTTGCTGTTGATTTTTGAGTCGAGTCATTTGAATCGCAAGTTGGCAGCTGGTTGAGGTAAACGGGTTCTAATGAGCTTTAAAGACGCCATCATTCAGTTGTTGGTCGAAGGAATTGCAGGCAATTAGAAAATTATATGACGGGTCAAATGTGTGCCAATATTAAAACGATATGAATTAACAAGGATTTCAGCGAGCAAATTAACATGCAACAGGGCCAATTTCCTTCTCGCAAATTGGTTTTAGTATAAGCCATTTTGTATATTAAGCACTTATTACTATGCTCCGCTTGTAGTTGACTGGTCAACTCGCAACATAATCTCGAAACTCAACTGATACATGTTTGGCGCACTACAAATTGGTTTGCCGCCCACGCAGCCGCAACATTTTCCTTTCGCGGCGCGTGTATCGTTCCCTACGGTGGTGTGGGCTACCGACTGATTTTACTCGCCTATCGATTAGTTCTTTTTTATCTTTCACAACTGCCATTGAAATTCTATAATCTAATTTTGTTGACATTAATTCAGTTGGAAACCCTTTCTTTCACCACTTTAAAATTTAATGTTAAAAACTCTTGGATCATTAAATTTTTTTTTGTTACTAAAAAGAAGAAACCGGATCAATTGTTGCTTTGTTTTTTTACTTCTAGTCACGTGCCTAGGTTCTGTTCTAACAGATTAGACTCGTAATCCGAAAAGACAGCGTCAAGTACTTTTATTGGTTAGTTCGTTCGGTGTATAAAATATTTAAAACAACCCTACACTTCGTACATTTTAATGTCAAATACCAAAACATGCAGAAAAGGAAAATTAAATATGATATTTAATTATTTGTGGCAAAACCAAACTTTAAACATTTCACAAAATATTTATACAGAAATCCAGTTGCCATGTTTTAGATCTACATTTATAATGAGGCATTCACACACTTCATAAAATTGTTGGTTTTCAAAGATTAATTTTTCATATTAAAATTGTGATCTTTAATGCTATCTTTCTTTAAATCAGTACATGCCTAGTTGCGCGATTCACCATGAATAATTAGGATATTAATTTCAAAATACATTCCTAATGTCTGTAACTGTCAGATGTGTAAATTTACGTACATGAACTTCCATTTCTATAAAAATTCCGTAATTTTATATGGTTTAATAAACTTGTTTGCAATCTTTCAGGATGAAAAGAACCAAATTCTCACCACCAATTGCTGGCTTACTCAGGTATGTACAAACATAATCGAGTTACTTTTCTAAGTGAATTGAGTAAATTAAGTGAAGGAAATGGAATTCCCACCGCCCAAAATTGTTATAATTCAAACAACGGAGACATTCCACAACATCTAACGCCCGACCTTTTGTTCTGGTGGGCTGGAAACAAAATGGGTAGAAAAGAAAAAAAGTTCTATTTAAAAGTTTTCTAAAACTATCAACTGAAAACTCCAATTCAATGCCGAACCATTTTTCCATATCATTGAATATAGTGCACGTAAATAACTCAAGTTTGCAATTGCAACTCAATTTTATTTTAACGAGATGTGTTTGCCTCATACCTGAACAGTTAGAAGACAAATTGAGGCGCCTATCTGGAAGTAATTAGGCGGAAACTGCATGGAAATTGGTCGCGACTGAGAACGAGTATGTGGTGGAAGGGGATAAACGCAGCTGTCGATCATTTGACGAAAACGGACATGAAGCGATAAACAGACGCTAAAGTTCGCCTCTCTCCCTCTTTTCTGCTGTCTTAACGTTTCATGTAAATCGGGGATGAAATTACCCAAGATGCAATAGACACGAAATTCAATGTGTTTACGTTTCTGCTTTAGGAAACAAGTGAGATGGAGAATAGAAATCGGCAGAAGTTCCGCCTCACGAAACTTGCTTGCAAAACACATAATCTTGATTTGTGTATACCGGAAATTAACACTTTTTAAAAAATTTTCATTTCATTAACCTATCACAGATGTGGACGGATGCGCATTTAAAATGGAATTCTACTGATTTCGGTGGCATCAAAGTGATCAGAATTCCGTCAACTCATGTTTGGAAGCCAGATATAATTTTGTACAACAAGTATGCTTTGATAACAGTGTTTATGTTCCTTTATTATTGATAAGCGTCACTTTTTCTCTCTAGTGCGGACCCGCATTACAACACTGCCATTGTCAACACAAACGTTATTGTTACATCAACAGGGCAAGTAACTTGGTTGTCGCACGGTATTTTTAAAAGTTCATGCGACATCAATGTTGAATACTTTCCCTTTGATGTGCAAGTGTGTGGCATGAAATTTGCGTCGTGGACTTACGACGGTTTGCAGGTAATTTAATCTTTAAGTAAAGTAAATAAATCCCTAAAGGCATACAACAAATTGTATAAACCGCATGGAATCAGTTAAAGCTCTGAAAAAGGAATTGATTATATTGTGGTTAGCGTTTGCTTTGGTTTGAATAAACTAGCCAGGAGTTTAGTTTTTCACACTTTGAAATAATTCAGTTTATAATAATTAGATGGTTAATGATTTCCTGGATTAGGGCAGTTAATTTAAGCATTCAACATGGACGAAACGTGAAACGAGTCTTTCATTCAGGATTTGAAACAACACACTAGATTGGTGTTGTCACTATGTGAATGCAAATGATTGTCATGTTGTTTTATCACCAGAAGGGAGAAAACCGATCGAGGATTTAAAACCCATTCTCGAGTAAAGATTAAAAGCTGCATTTTATTTGAGGCAGTGACAAATATAGTTTCAGTTGACACTTTACGAAAGTTATAATTTTGGAAATGTTTTCTACGGTAGTTAATATATTGCATTAAATTTTTTAAATTGTAGTTTGAATTTTTAGGACTTTCAGTTGCAGGATATTTCAAAGGGCATTTAGTGCAAGTGAAATAGGCTCCCTAGCTATTTTCAAAATTAGAGAAATTAAAAATTATTAGCAGTAAATTATTAGACAATTAAAACTGCGATTTAGTTAAAAATCCAGGGCTCACCAAATACAATTTTGTGCGCTCGCAGCAAATTGCTGGGAGAAACGGCAATTTGAACTAAACGCACGGCAAAAAATAAAAATTGAATTGAAGTATAATAGCACAACAGTCCGAGTCAAACTGCTAAGCCTTCGATAATCATTTCAATGTGCAGTTGACAACGGACCTCTGACGGCGAAATGCCGTTAGCAGAGGCCGCAGTCTCACGTCACGACAACGTCAAGAAAAAACCGTGAGCTTTTGGCGAGCCCTGAAAATTCTCCGTTCATTTCAAAAACCATTTACGTTATGTAAACAGTTTAAGAATCAAGGGTGTTGATGTTTTTTAGTATAATACGCATAAAAACAATAGGAGGTAACTAAAAGTGCAACACTTTTGGATTCTAAGATAGTCTCACTATTATATTTTTGTTTTTAAATTATTTTTAAAAATTAAATTTTTAGAAAATTCTATGCAATTTTAAACCCTACTAATTTCGTTATTTTAAAACAGTTAAAAGTTTGTAACCCTCATTAAAATCTGCAACCAGTTTATTGTATACAAAATGAATCAAAGACTAGAGAAATCATTTCCATTGGTTTTACCAGGTAAGAATAGACTATAAACTTATTCGCCACAAAATGGCAAAAAAACGCATTTATTACATCACGCGTTTTAAAAAAATGCACTTTACTTTTACTTATTACTCATAAATTTTAGAAAGGCAAAATTTTGTTTTGAACCTAATTTCCAATCACATTTTTCCCACCATTGAAATGGGAAATAGGGCATGCATTTCCCTTTGCTATAAGTCGTTTACTCGGATGGTTCACATTCAGTCGAACTCAATCAGGGCAGTGACGGAGATTTCCGATGGGAATGGCAGGGTGTTCGTTTAGAAAGGAAAGGAGGATTGTGACATCGATGGCACTCGATTCAATTAAGACTCAGAAATGGAGATTAGTATAACGAATTTGCTCCTAAAACTAAACAGTTGAGACCCAATTCCATTTGCAACATTAATAAAGTAAATTAGATTTGACACCGTTACGAATTAATCTCTATGGAGTTCATTTGCCTTTTGATTTCAACAGGTGGATTTAGTTATAAAGGATGACCATGGGGATATCACTAACTACCAGGTGAATGGGGAATTTGACCTGGACGAGTTCTCCGCTCAACGTAACGTGCATTACTACTCGTGTTGCTCAGAGCCCTACCCGGATGTCACGTATAAGTTACGTCTTAGAAGACGTCCCATGTTCTATGTTTTTAATCTTATACTACCATGTGTTCTTATAAATGGAATAGGTAAGACAATCTACAATGAAAATAACTGTAATTTTATAAATTGAAATTTTTATGTAGCTTTGCTTGTCTTCTACGTTCCCCCTGAATCTGGGGAGAAAGTGACCCTAGGCATTAGCACGCTTCTTTCCATGACAGTGTTTCTCATGCTCATCCGAGAGAATTTACCCCCAACTGAAAAAACGCCGCTCATAGGTATTTTTTTTACACTTGTAAAGTCAAGTTCCTTTGTTGTTTTTCTAAAAGATTGAAAACCAATTTTTTCAAAAAGGGTAATAGCCTCATAACATTTGTGGCTTGGTTGTTGAAAGAAACATATTGCTACAATAATCAGAAGAAATTGGTTAGCTCTCCATAAATTGTTAAGTGGTATAAATTTTTCAGTCTCTTTCTCCTCTTTTGCCTCACTTAAATGAGCTACAAAAGTGCAATTGCAGAGCATCAGTAAGCGATATTTTTACACCGTTACAAGTTAAGAATTCAATACAGTAAAAGCATCCATTATATTAACTACAAATTGACTCATTTTCTCAGTTATTTCTCTTTATAACTGTGATATCATTTCTTAAATTACATTTTTGATGTAAATGGAATAAAACGGACCTAACGAATTTTTGAAAATTGAAATAGGCTGCCTGACAGCTAAACTATAGCCGACTTCCACATAATGTAATTGAGTTTCTAAATAGAAAATTATGACGAACCATCATGATGCTCTGATGCACTCTTCACATCATCAGTAATGGCTAAACATACAGCTGGACACGAGAAAAGGAGACCAAAAAATGAGTTGCATATTGCTATTTGCCGGACAGTTATTATAGCAATTTTGTCTACTCTTATATAAAAAATATTTGATCACTTTTGGTTATATTTTAAACTAAAAAATAATCAAGTGATTGCATTTTAATCATAAAATCTCTGATGATTAAAAATGATCTCAGTATAATAAAATGATTTGATTATGATCAAATTGGTAAGGAAGGAGGTCATTTTGCAACTTAATTGTAACTTGAAAAAATTTTTCACAATTACTTAGTAATTAACTAAAATTTTTTCGTGTAGGAATGTATTATGGAGTGACCATTTGCATCGTCTCCTTTGCCACTGGTCTCTCTGTCATCACATTAAATGTACATCATAGAGGAGTAAGGGACACAGATGTTCCTGCCCCTATTCGTAAACTTGTACTTGGTGTTTTGGCCAAGATTCTCTTCCTCAAATTTGAGGCTCCATCAGGAGAACGCCTTGCTAAGGTAATCAAACTAGACTAGAAAATTGAAGGAAATAATATTTTGTACAATTCAATTTTAGGACAAATCTCATTCATCCGATATGGACCACATTGAACAGTACAATTTCTCTCCACGATTCCCTCATAGGAAACCAACAAATCCCGAGTCGAGCGCGGACCACTTTGAACGACAATTTCTTCGCGTTCTCAATAAAATTTATCAGACGATCGAACGCAATGAAGTGCGTCAAGCAGGACAAGATAGACGGGACCAAGTGCGGATTGAGTGGCAGCAGGTGTCGCTTGTGTGCGACAGATTTCTGTTGGTCACTTTTGTGGTGATAACTGCAGTGGCTACTTTTGCCATTCTCTTTTCATCACCGCATGGACCTTGACCTGCGTCATTCAAATCATCTGTGGTGTTTACAATCGAAGCTCAATCCGTGGTCGTAAAATGGTGCGCGCCTCCCCCACCTATGCAAATATGTTAAGTACATGGCGCATGCTCAGCTCAACATTTTTATTTGGGTCGGTGGTGAGAGAAAGAAGTAAAAAATGCGAAAAAAATTTCTTTGTATGATACCTTTTCATGCCCATTCAAGTGTTTTAAAGCGGGAATCAGATTACCGAGAATGACAATGGGCCCAACTCTTAATACAAGTGGATTAAGTTTAGTGTTTTGATTTAAATGGATGAAATCACAGAGGATATGCAGAATTACACACTGGAGTCAGTTGACGTATGACGCTATTAATTATTTCACCGTTTGTGCGACAGATGCACAATTTTCCAATTTGGAGGCTTTCATGCCGTTATATACCCGTAGATTTCAGTTTTGTATACAATTTAGAAAAATAAAATTCAACTTTTTTTTTAATACTTTGCCAGAAATTTTTACGAAAACTTGCGAATCATAATAATTAAATGCAGGCAATTTAAAGCCACGCTCAGCGTTTGGTTATAGGTACTTTGGATAGGATATTATAAATCTATTGCTCTACTAAATTTTAATTAAATACTCAGTTTAAACCTTAAAGCACAATCTCATAACCTATCTTTCATCTTTTCGTTGTGAAAACGTAAGCTAAAATTTTCCTCGAAAGATTGCATTTTTCAAACGCTTATCTCAGAATTGAAAAGATCAATTTTGGTCAAAAACGTTTTGTTCACTATTTATAAGTTGTAAAGAATATTCAGTATAGCATTGACAATTACCTAGTAGCAAATTGCGTATATTGACTTGCATTTATTACACACGTATAAATGCTAGGCAAACTATAATAGAAAATGAATTTCAGGCGAACTAAAACGCGGCGTATTTTAAAAAATAATCTTATCTAAATCTTTTTTTCTGTCTACTATAATTTTATACTTTCAACGCAATAAACATAATCAGAAGTAAAAATTAATTCATTCTGGCATTATCAAAACAATTTACAACTGGGTTAATTGTTGGTTTTAAGTTGACGAGTATTAGTTAAACGAAATAAAAAACCTGATATAGCCAATTAAACAGGTCACTAAAAATTTCAAATCGTTACTTACATGACAACTTCTCAAGAAATCGGCTTATAATCGGACGGTATCAATGGTAAAATACTACAACGGCATTCCACTTTGAATTGATTACTCATCGAAATATAGACAATTTT
>JAQGAS010000676.1:0-37580 GCA_034686365.1 Pachymerium ferrugineum | reverse complement strand
CATGCTTCGATATTGTGACTTAATACAGATATTTCATGTCTACTTAAAATTTTAGTCACTCGAATTTACAATTTAATTTTCAATCTTATTGAATCCTTATTAAATTATATCTGTGGATGATGATCATTTATTTTTGTTCACTCAACGTTGAAATTATGTTGAGTTCGTGAGATGAGTTTTTGATGCTGCACTCCATAGAATTAGAAAGCAGTTTTTTATCCCTACTAGGTAATTGGTATTCCTATCCTTTTTTTGAGTAGCATGGTCACTGATTTAGAAATATCAGCAACAGGTCATGGAAAAAGAAACACAAAAAAATGAAATCAAATAGTTTTCAAGATTGATAGTGTGACCTTTAGTAAGAAAAATGTGTTGATGATTGGCTTTTGGAGTCAGGGATTACATTTATAAGGTGCTAGTTATACGTGATTCGTGACCTGGGCTTAAGATCGTGACTTTGGTGTGGGAGTGATGTAATTAGAAACGTGTAGGAGGCTGTTGACCACAGGTCGTTGTGTAGTCACTTAATTAAATGAAAAGGATAAAGATTAAGCTCTGATTCTAAACACTGTCTCGTGTATAAATGACAGTTTATTTGCACATAGATAAAATTAGTTTTAGCGAGCCATGAAAATAGAGTTACTGTAGATTCTTTTATTATTCATAAGTTTAGTCAACCTGAAATATCTAACATTCTGGCAAAGTGCTTTTCTAGAAACAGCCAGAGTTGCACATTTTAAATTAATTTGGATGAAAGTTTCTAAAAGAACTGATTCTAGCATTTATTGTTTAGTGTCAAGGCTTATTTTATACAATAATTTATACATAGACATCAATGTGTTTGACACTTAACACTGTACTACCAATGTTTATTGATTATTAAAAGTGCCTAATGTTTAAAATTTGATACCCTTGAAATGATATACGATGGTCTTTAAATGTCGAAGTGTTTAGTGATAAAATCAACTTAAATGAATAACTTAGAATAACTTTTATTCTAATGTCCAATGTTTGTGACTAAACTTACAAGTTTATACAAAATTTTAAGTCACTTGAATTTTGATTATGGTCTTTAACTGGTTACACACCCTGACCAATTACTTGAAAAATACAACCACAGTGGTAGAATGCAACAGAACGTAATACAATATTTCCTAGAAAATTGTTTTCTCATTTCGGCACTGGGAAGTGTCACAGCAACAGCCTTCAAACTTAGTGATACCTTAATTTCCCATGATGTTATTTCAGCTGTAGGAAAAAATGGTTGCTGGGAATCAAATTGGTTCTAGAATGGACAAAATTGTTATTTCTAAGCAACCGAAATATTTTTATTTAAGTAAGTGAAGGAGCAAATATATAAAGTTTGGGGGACTTAAAAATGATTGGTGAATAGTAGTTTGAATTGAATATTGACTTTTGATCCGCATGTGGTAGTAGGGCTTTTAGGGTGGATAAAATAATTTCCCTTGTGTTGTATGGGACCTAGTGACATAACCACTCAAGTAAAGTACAGACGTGCTGCTAACAACCAAGGCGAACATCATTTCTAGAGAAGTGCAGCTGAATGGAATAGCGACTGAAGGTAAAGAAAAAAAATTAGATTCACTTTTTGTAGAAAATAGAACAGCAGAAATTGAAAGGAAATGCATTATTCCCTTTTCAATCAAGTTACATTTAAGTTGGTTGACTATTTTCTTTCTTTTTTAAAAGTATTGACTATTTTCTTTCTTTTTTAAAAGTATTGACTATTTTTTCCTTTTTTTGACAGATTTATAGTGAGAGTAAATACATTTGAAACAAGTGGCTGCTACAAGAAAGTAGTACATAAAAAAAAAACTCGCTGATCGTAACGTAAAGTACACATTTTCACACAAAGTTTCACTTCATAAACTTTTCCTAACCTCCAGTTGTCAAACCATAAAGTCTGAATGGTCAATATTTGGGCTAGTGTTTGCCTGACCTGGCACACCAATTTGGAAATGGGTTTTGTTATTATTCTGCTAATGGAAGTTGCCTTTATCAGTATTCATTGAAGCCTTTAAGAGATGGGGCCCGCATTAGATTATCTTCGAATAGCCAACGATTTTCTAAGTGAACAGAAGCTGGCGGTTAAAAGAGCTTCCATTTGCAAGTAGCAATTAGCTAATTGCAAATCGACACTCAATCCACACGTTTTGTTTGCAAGTTTTATTGATTGCAATAAAAAAACTTTTTCTATGTGATAAAATTAGAAACAGTGAATTTAACGAGCTGTTAAGGGAAAACATTTTTAATAATTTGTTTTGCTTCTTGACTGCACTGAGTTTGACATTGTGTGGTTAAACTCCTGCTGGGATTCTTCATTAGCACTTTGTAAACACCATGGTCCAATTGAAAGCTTCGTTTAGCAAGAGTTATTATCACCCATTCAACAAAACAGATTTCCCTCTATTTACTTTGAGTTGAAAAGAAAAGATTTGCAATGTCAATTTGTGTGTTGAAACAACACTATTCACAGCATGTGGGGCGCATGCTCATCATTTTGTGATGTAAAGATGATATAAAGAGCATTTAACCCTGTAAAAGTTTGAGAATTATGATTGCTGTTCATGTCAGGTGTGTTGAAATAAGATATTCATGTGGTTTGGAATCTAGGAGTTTTTACGGTGTTGTAAACTCGAGTGTGGAGTTTTAAGTTGTTAACTACATACAACTTTTGTCTTCGCTTTTATTATCTGGCTCACTTGATGCTATGAATGACAATCACCTGATTTTCAACTCTCTTTGTGGCTCTCTTTTATCTCTTTCGACGAGTTAGAAAGGAAGCGGAAAAGAAATAATTGCGTTAAGTTGTATAAAATTACGTTTGGAAGATTTTTTTCTGTATTAGGTGAATTATTAACTCCGATTTTATTATATTGTTAAGTACAGAGGAAAATAGATCTATCTCTTACAGCAGAATTTAATCATTTTGAAACCATACGACTCCTTAGTAAATTTAGATGATAAAGTATTGATTAAATGAACTCATTTTACGAAATTTTTGGCCGAATACAATTTTTCTGTACGGTAATTCAATATATTTTTGCAATACATTCATAAGGTTTGCTTGATTTTGCCCCTTTTTGATGCATTTATGAGATTTGATTAATCAAATATTGAGCAGAAGATGGTATAGCTTATTATTTGAAAAGTTTTAAGCCGTTTTAAAGTGATCCATAAGCTCCCAAAGCGTATGCTGTGTGGTCAAGGCATTCATCTCATTTTCAAGATTTCACCAGGGATGGAAAATGCTCTTTGCCAAAACGAAAGGATGAAGGAAGAAAAAACGTTTTTATATTTTCTCTCAGGAATAAACAGATTTTTTTTTTTACCGTGTTTCAGGTAGTTTCTTTTGTAGGTTATATTATTTTTTAAATTTTTGTTCATTCTTAAAGTGCGTCAAAGGGGCACCGAGAAGCGAAGGAAATGGGAAAATATCCGTATGAGAAAAGCTTTTTTCAAGTTTTGTATATTTTAAAGAGATAACTTAGAAATTGAAATATGTTGATTTGATATTCAATTCAATTTCAGAAATATAAAAGGAACCATTAATTTAAAGTTGCTGCAAAAAAATAAGAAAAGTAAAAAAGCAATCATTTTTCCCAAGGTGATAATTACGAACCACAGATGAAAGAAATGAAAGACTTTCATCTTCTTTCAAATTGCAGTGGTATGTGAAAAATTGCCGCAAGAAACTATCTTCCATTCTTTTTTATTGTTGCTGACACAACTACTTAATACTAATGCAATCCATCATGTACTAAAAGAGTAATCACCTTTTGTATTGAGCAAAGTTTGATGATGTTGTTTAATCAACTATTGCAAATTTTTCATTTTAAAACTCCGGAAATTAAAATCATTTCCTGGACGTTGTTGATGAAAAATGGGATGTAAAAGTTTAGAAATATGAAAAGGTTTGTTAGATAAGAAATTCGTCTCTCTTACTATACAAATTTTTTAAAATGAATGTTGGTCTTGAAAGATAGCGTTGTCCAAATAAAAACCGCACGTTTTGTCTCCGACATCTACTTGAAACGTCGCCAGAAATGGCAGTGCCATGTAATCCGTTTGAGTGGTCACTTGAGTGTTCACTACCTTGTGTGGGTTTTTGGGAAATTGGCTTTTCTTCTTTCACCTGTTTGGAATTAAGAATCTTGAGCTTAGACAGTTTGGGTTTGTTGAAGCACGTTGCGGATTCAATTTTATTACATTAGAATATCTTTAAAGGTGGTTCACATTTGTGTTGACACTGCAGACGTGACAGTATGACGCAAACAAAACTTGCAGTTTAAGATAAGTTCACAAAAAGATGTTTATGACATCTTAAGATTACTTCATAATCAGAGGCAATGTTAACATTGTACCGTAATAGTGGGATTTTAGAATATGTACTGTACATATTATTGGTGAAGTGAAATAATTGTATTATTCCATTCTCTAACTTATCTGAATTAATAGGTGGTATACGAATGCGTATAAAGGCTATTTGTGAGGATAGACAGGCACTATCATCGCATGTGGTGCTTGGTATGCGGATTAGCAGTGTGTGAAAGTTTTAAACAGGTGCGCAATTCTAGGTGCATAATTATGGTAGTATTTTTATTGAAATTCATATGTCAAAACGTAGCGGTATGATGTTATATAAGAATCTCATACTTATGAAAGTGCATGAGATTTTATGTATGTGATAATTATGTACGTGTGATCCTTTATTTTTATTTAACATTACGTCTGATGTGAACGCAATTATAGACGTGAATGTACGAAAACAAGGCGAGAAAAATTTCTGTTTTTGGTTTAGTAAATTTTAAAAAAGAACATTATTTTATAATTGGGTAAATATTTGTCTTCCAAGTATAAATTTCTAAAGCTGCCAGTTATAAAATTATTGATTACAATTTTTAGGGGAAGGAAATGCACTTTCGAATGTGAACATTCCTTTCAGTCAGCCTTTATTGTAAATTTAAAGGACAAAAAGTGATGGAAGTTGTCCACAACTCCTTTATGGATTCCTGAGTTGTCAACAAAGTGACAAAGAGGCTTGAAGCCTAGACCAGTGTAGCATCCACTTTTTGATAAGACATGTGACATGTCTCAGCCTACCACATTTGGCTAGCTTAGTTGCTATGCGACTAATCCTTTGTCATGCCAAACATAGTCTAGCAGTCTTGGAAAGCTTGTTGATGCGAAATGGCTTAGTACAATCAAAATCTTAAAATTCACTTAACAGCACACTCGCAGTGTTAAAGATATCTGCTTCTTTCAGAATAACCCATTTCTATTATTCCATTCATTTTTATAGCTTTTTTTTTTTTTTTCTCACCCCATAAAATGTTTTTTTCTGCTGAAAAGTAAATTAAAGGCAGCGAAGAAAAGTAATGGTACATAGGAGAACACTGTCACCAACAAGTTTGAAGCTAAAACTGTTTTTGAAATTGCTCTTTCTCTCACTACGATCCTCGCCCATTTTCTTGGGAGGAAAGTGGGCGTTGTAACTGGACTAAGACGCAATGACTGAATCAGAGAAACCTCAGATGGCCTATTGTCTTATGGTCGTTTTCCTGGCTACATGAAACCCACTTGTGAAAAAATGTAAGTATTGATTTTTTTCTTCATTTAATTTCTGGATTTTTTTTCCTTGGCAAGTCATGAAACTCCAAATAGAAATTTTTCATCATCAATTCTGAAAATAAAACTTCATTACATTGTATTTAATATAAAATGAACTTTCCAAATAATAAGAAATCCTCATTTAATAAACAGGTAGAAATAGATTTTATATTGCTTGTACTGGAGATGATTGACAGTTCTCATTTCTTACCCCGTTATTTTATATTTTCTGTTTTTCTTTTTTTCTTATTAAATCTTGTTTATATAAGTCTTATGTTACCAAGTGGAGTTTGTAGATCTCTTAAGGGTTAGACCAAAAGGCAATATTATCTATATATTGGTAGCAAATATTGTCGATTCTGAAAGTAATAACTGTATAAGGTAGTAAAGAAACTTTAATGTAATTAACGAGCTTGAGGATATGCGCTTGTTATTGCAATGGTAGAGTAAATTGAATGGTTGATTCAGTTGATGGATAGCTTGTGAGTGTTGTTTGCTAACTGCCATTGGGTGTTTTTATTTGGAGAGAGGATTTCGAAACTCGTAAATGCATCCATTGCTTAGCAAACATTTTTTTCTTACTTTGCTTCTTATTCGATTTTCCAAAATGGAATTTTCTTGTAGCATGTACAAACCTGTAATCGGTTTCTTCTGCATTTACTTTCGCGGAATAATATTTAAAAAGCGCAAATATTCTTTTGATATCATTTTCGAATCAGAAGAAAACGAAAATTTATTAGACTTGAAAATTGACATTTCAAAATCAATTTTTATTTTTCTTATTATGAAACTTTTTCGGAATAGATGTTAGCTGTACGTTTACAAACTGTTGCTGAAATGTGTTTGCCTCATTCTATTTATTAATATTTTGACATCTTTTTCTATAACTGATTTTGAAAATTTCTGTTTTAGACAATTTACAATTTAAGTTGTAAAATCGAAAAATAATGTCAACTAATGATAAATTTGCGACTATTGAGCGTATGTGAGTCACATTATACCACTATACCAATTTAACTTTTTGGAAATTTTGCTAAAAATTTTTTTAAGTTTCCAGTTATAATTGTCATGCTTTTAAAATCGTGTTTGCAAATTATAAAAATCCCTACTGCTTCTTGTTTTGCAAAACCTTTTTACCAAAGAGGTAAATTTCACAAAGGGTCGATTGATTTGGAATGTGAAATAATAACAGGTTTCTTGTAGAAGTTTTTGATTTTCTTTGAAGAATTTCTTTTAAAATTTTGAGTAGATTTACTACATGTAAGATTTTGTGAGAAGATTCTTCTCGCGTTTTATTGCCTTTGTCGTGCACTTTTCGACTGTGTCTTGACTGCTTTTGGGTGGTTCGTTTCCCATTTAAATCTCCTTCTCAAATCCCATGGAACACTTGTCCGCTCCAGTCAGCAAACCCTTGCCACTGTTAAAATGCGTGTGTGACAGTGTGTCAGCACAAGATTCGCTCGAATAGATTACCAATGTGACAACACACTTTGGATTAGATTCCTACAAACTTGACTCTCTACATAACATACTGACGGCCAAGATAAATTTCATTACTTCCTATACTAACTGACCTGACTTCCAACTTTACATTTATAAATATATCAAACATTTTTATAAATTCTTAACTTCCTGAATTGATTTGTTTGTCAATTTTCATTCTTCAGGAACATTACCAGATGTTGCTTTCCAAATGCAAACTTTAAACTTCTTTTTTAGAGAGGGTGGCTTCATTTGAAAACACAAATGCGGCCGTGAATACCAAAGTCGTGAAGATGGTAGCTATAAAATTGGAGTGTTTTGCTTATAAAAATCTTAAACGAATGTAAAAAGAATGGTTTAGGTTGTGTTTTAATTAACTTTTAACACTAGTAAAGTTGGGTTTTAATATTGTATTTAGTAATGAAAACTTAGGGTTTGTTTTTATTGGGTTGATGGAGGTGGTTAGTTTAGGTACTTAACCATGTTTTACAGTTGGAATCGAGTAGGACTGATGTTAAGCTCTTGTCTTGTCTTTTCTGAGTGTCACATTGATTGCCTCCATCAAGAGGCTTCACGTTTATATCCCCATCAGTCGTGAATGGATGGATGGAGACAAATAACCGTCCTCCAAATGCTGTGGTTGAGCCAAGATTTTCAATTTCACTTGGGTTTTTGCAATTTCAATTCTTTCGTGTTCCAATTTCTCATCATGTTTTCCTTGCCATCACTATGTACACTACATTACCTATCACTTCATCGAAAGAAAATGAAATTATTGAAGTTCATTCATTACATTTTATTTTCAATTTCAAATTTTTTGAATTATGGAAATTGCAAATTTCAAAATTTACACATTTTGAGTATTCTTATCTCTCTTGGTCACTAATTTATGTTTGTAATATGAAGTTTATTAACTTGCATCTCATTGCCACCAGATGGCTACATATAACTGTTTACTATTCTGACACCTTGAAGTAAACAGTACAACTGGCCAATATTGAACAGGGCAGATTTTTATCAATTAAAATTTTTTAAATGTTTTGTCATTTTTAGGTGAGATTTACTGAACTTTTTTTTTCTCTTAAAGATTTTTTTTTTTTTGGGTTGGGTTGTTCCCAAATTGGTGTAATGGCACCGATTCAAGTTTTTATTGTAAAGTGGAGAGGGAAAAAGGAAAAAAAGATCCCATCAGGAAGTACTTCATTTGGGTGGATTAGAAGTGAGATTGAAAGTCAATTAACTAAGGTCTTGACCTTGTCTTGTAAGAGGTATTTGCAAAGTGTGAGACGCAAACAGATAATCACTAAAATGTCAAGTTTGTGTAATGGCGCTACGGCTTTTGACCGCAGGTCGTTGATTACAGTCAAGTAATTAAATGAAACGAATCAAAATCAAATTACACGTGATTAAGCTTTCTCCACTCGCTCTACTTGAAACGAGAATTTTCATCCCCTGTAAACAAACTCATATTTTTTAAGACGATCCTCAATAGAAAAGGAATTTTTTTTTCTCTCTCTCTCCCTTTCACCTGTCAGCTGTTACAGTTCTCTTGGGTTGCGTGTGATAAAAATATGAACTTGGAATATCCTTCTTTTACCGCTTTTCTTGGCAGAAAAAGTTGATTATTTCTAAACATTTTTAAGTAAGTTTTGCTACAAGAAATTGATTTTTAAGGTCATTTTTATAGTCTGTATTTCAATATTTGATCACTGCTTGTGTTTATAAAGTGATTTGAATTTGATCAAAGTTCTGTTTGTTGAAATTCCAATATCAACTGGACACTGTCCAAATATTTCAACTATTGATTGCTTAACGTCTAGAGTTTCAGTTCATGTTTTTTGTTTATTAGAAGTAAAAAAGAAACCTTTGATTTGAAATGTTCGGTTCAAATATTTGATTGAAGTTTGTTTTTGTTGAACTTACAGACGAAAATAAACATAGCCTAAAAGATATTGCTTCAACTACCTAGGTTTCTCTTTTGAGAAATGATAGAAAAAAGATTTGTAAGTTGCATTGCTGTAAATTTTTCTCCACAAAAAGGTAGTACAACCAGTTTGCTTCGTTGCCGCCTTATCTTGTGGAGCCAGTTTCTCAGATGCTGATTACCCTCTCCTTTTTGTTATCTGGTTGATGCAAGTTCGTGCTGTGACTTTCAAGTACCTGATTTGTGCCAAGTGCCCATTTTCTGCCTTCATTACAGTTAACCCTTTCACAAAGAACTTCATTTTTTGACACCTAACAAAAGGTTGAATTTTTTCCTTCTCCTTTGGATGTGCATTTTTCTAGAAATTGGTGAATCAAGAGGAGGCTAAAAATATTTAAAATTTAAAATAAACTCATGGAAATGACATTTTTAACAACATTTTCTCAACCTTTCAGTGCACTCAACTTGTACAAGAGTGTTTATGAATAAATTAATTTCAACTCTAAAATTTACTATTAAAAATGTGAAAAATGTATATTGATGATTGATTTTTCTAAAAGAATATATATGCAAGAAAGTTTTAAAAATCCCAACATTTTCTTTTATTAAACGAGAAGACAAATTGCAGATCTGAGCAGCTGTCATTAGGAATGATGCGTTGAAAACCTCATTTCACTTCTCTGAAAAGTTTCTTTGTAGAAATTCATGAAGGAAAAAATTTCCAACTTCATACTTCTCAAAAACTGTTGGTTAAGTTGGGCTAAATTTTCATTCACCAAAAATTAGGTTGAATTAGGCTGAATTTAACCAAAATTAGATCAATTTCAACTAGAGTTGGGAAATAGCAAAGCAAATTTATCCCCTAATTCGATTAATGTTGACCCCAACAAGCATCTGTTAAACCCATTGTAAAATTTTACCGAAAGTGGTTCATTAGTCATTCCTTTTTAACCAAAATGCTTCAACATTTTTCATAGTCAGGTCAGATTTATAATAGCAAAGTTTACTCCTTTGGGAAATTTTTTCATCTCAAATAAATATCTTTAGGGTATCTTCACTACCTGAATAAATCACCTAGAAAATCGTACACTAAAAACATAAACCAAAAATATAAACATGAACGACCAAGTAATCGAATGTAATGAAGAAAACAATTTTCTTTGCGGGCACCTGGTAAACAACTCAACGCATTAATTATCTCACATTAAGTTGTGACCAGTCAACATTAATCTCTCACTCCCTTACACACTTAGTTAGTATCTAAGTAATTACAGGTTAACTCTGCCAAGATCAAATCTGACAGATGAGAAAAAATATCATTTATTGAATGTTGTCTTGGGTTAGGTCTTATTTATTGAGAAGGGTGTTCACTGACCACACAATTCATGTTGGTCACGGTTGTCGGAAATAAATTGACTCGCGGTGTTGAATTTCCAGTTGTAAATGGCCTCTTTCACCGACATGTCTGATCTCTTATTTGTGGTATGTGGTGACCTTCCCATATAATCTCTAACCCTTTTAATCCACCTTCCTATTGACAATAATAATCGATTCTTTGTACAAACGAGTACGTAACTTCTATTATTAACTGATACAACCTCTTTACAAAAATACAACCACTTAAAAAGATATTTGAGGCTTTGTACAAATTTATTGTCGCTTGTTTTGATACTTGACACACTTAATTAAACTCAAAGTGGGCTATAAATTATTGCACAATTCAATTTACTTCTTACTGACACTGGTTTAGAGGAATTTAGTTTATTGATGTTGGTAAATTAGAAATACAAAATTAATTAATATTCAAAATGTATTTTGCAAATGTCAAAGTTGGGGTCCATATTTCACTAAACTCTGCAAGTTTTACTCAGATGTCGAATGGAGTAATCAATTTGTCAGTTGCTTTGTATAGTGGGGGAAAAGAAACAATTTTGTTGAAAGGGCGTAAAAGTAAATTGAAAAGAAAAAGTTGTAGTGAGGGAAGAAAAAGTTGATAACTTTTTGGAAACAACATTAATACTTTTTGTTTTACTCGCGGGAATGTGAAAATAAATGAAGATGGGATGAAGATTGAAATGGGACTTGAGAATTTAATGGGAAAGTAAAGAAAGAAATGGGCAAAGACAGTAATTGACTTACATTTTCCAAGTCTTATCTCATGTTTTAAATTTGTTTTTTAAGGGTTGTGCGGATAGTCATTTCTGCTTCAATATGTTCAATTTTATCTAGAGTTTTCCCAAACCTCAAAGAAGTCAGTAACTGAAATACAAAGTATTTTTTTTCTTGTTGTTGTCTTCTATTTTTTTTTACAAGTGACTAAAAGTCGACACTTGATATGTGGGTGTGGTTTATTTCTCTAGAGAAAGTCGTTGAATGTCTTATTTCCCCAGTTGGACAGGATACAGTGGTGCAGACAAAATAGTTTAGTTTCTTTTTCTTTTTATTCTTCTCGTTCGTGAAATGAAGTGTAATTACTATATGTGTAATAAAAAAGTAAGGAAAATTAATTTCGTCATCTGGATGAATTTAATGGGATGAAATATTGACTCAATGATGCTGGTACCCACTTCAAGTAAATTCTTTAATTTCACTTTAATTTATTTACAATTGTTATTAAAGTTTTTTAAACTCTTCTATTGGTTTGTAAATAGAGTTTGGAATGGATTTTAAAGGAGCTGTTTGTTTGATTTTCCATTGAAATATTTAATTGCTTAATACTGATTACATATATGTAGATAATCTATCTTAGGTTAAAGTCTGTTTTAGGAAGTGGAAGTTTAAGGGAAAAATACTGCAAATTTAAATGTTTAACACGTTAAGAATTTTTTTAAATGTGCAGTCCATGATCTAACAAAAAACTCGGGAACCTGTTTTTGGCTGTTTTGGACGATTTGCTGTTGGTCGGCTAAGCGAAGATCGGGAAAGTCAGTAGCAGATTGGGTGAATAATCAGCATCAAGTCAGCCAAAGATCCGTGGCTGGTTGGCGGGCATACGGCGAAGCTCGGGAGACTGTCGGCGGATACGACGGAAACTCTCCCCAGCTGCAGATAATAATACTAATCTCTACCATTAGCGGACAAATATGGGCTCTTAGAAATTTAACATAATACACGGAAATACTATTGTTATTGTTCATAATAGCTTATGGTGGCTGGTAAATGATACGATGCAGTTTAATGCGGCACCTACACTTAAGAAAAGTTCATTATTTTGTGCCAAATTTACAGCAGTTTTTTTTAAAACATTATGTCTTCATTTTAAATACTGTTTACGAACGAACATTGTATTATACGAGTGATGTTTGCATTGCCCACTATGTGTTTAGGAAATCTGCAGGTTAAAATGAAAATTATCAACTTGGTCACAAATGGCAAGCATTGAATAAATTTGACTTGATATTGAACCACGTTCTTAATGCAAGAGACGAGATTATTAGCTCTTTTAGCTGATCAATTTCGAAGTTGGCGGTAATGGGACATGAATGGTGTCGAATGAACATTTTTACCACCCAACAACTTCATTCCCCTTTTTGCAAAATGCCATTTAGCACATCTATTTTTGAACTCCGCATGAAGACCGTAAAAGCCCCTAAATCTTAATAAGATGAGGCATTAACACATGGTTTTTATTCTTTTTAGAGATCATTTTTAGAAAATGAATGATTTAAATTTGAGCAATTTCATCCCGAGTTTTGTGATGAGAAATTGAGTGCTAGGTGTAGTATAAAGAGCAAAAAGGAGTTTTTTTATGACATTTTTGCGAGTTCATCTTTGAATCTAGTGCCTTTCATTTCCGTGCTCATTTCATGACGGCCAAGTGAAAATGAAATGAAAATCCAGCTATGACTTTTGCTATCCCCCTTTTCTCGGTTTTTATTGGCGGTGATGCATCCGCAACTTCTGATGGGAACAATCTTCTTCCTCCTTTTCTCTTTTCTTTTTTTTCTATGGGAAGTGCATCAAAGAGTTAAGAGTCTTTTGCTGTGATGATGAAGTTTGGAAGACGTTTTCATTTCGGTCTACCACAACTTGGGTTTAAATCGGGACATGTTCTGAAATTGAAATCGGTTGCCCTCTATCGGAGATTTCTTTTTATTTTCTACTTTGATTGCTTCCATCTCGTCAACATTGGTTACTTGTATTCATTTATGCAGCTGTAAATATAAGAGAAATCTTGAGGTTTACTTTGTAGGTTGTAAAAAAAGTGTGTTGGCAAAGAAAGTTTTGATGCGACTTTATTTTGGGAATTTTTGTTTACTCTACTTGAAGGATGTTGAAGGAAATGGACCGCTATTAAATTTATGTTCAATCTTGTGAAACAACTTGAAATTTCGGGTCAGTTCGCAGACAATTGAAGTTGTACTCATCATTTGGTGTTTTTTATTTGTACTGGCGTAATTCTGCTGCTGAATAATGAAACATCCGGCCTTTTGATTCTGTGATTTATTGATGACTAATTAGTGCGGTTTTTTTGAAAAAATATGTTTTTCGAAGTTTCATGCTTTTTGTTACAAAATATAGAATGTTACATGTCTTTCTAGTGTAATTAGAAGTAGTTTCTTATGGTTTAACTATTAAAGACGTTCTGAGTTTGTCATTTGGCTTTTCCGTAATAGGCCTACATGTTTTCTTCCAATCCTATCAAGCGGTATTAACTGTATTCAAAATCCAAATGGTACTTTATCCTTGTCACTGCTGACGTCTAAGTACTTTAGCAGCTCTTATGCGATTATTCTAATTTAACATTCTTTACTACAATACAACACCCAAAACAAGATGCGAGAGTAGTGAATAAAGATGTGCTTTATGTTGTAATCGATGCAACTCTGTAATTTTAATGGAATGGGATGATGGTGGCCCATTCTGAATTGCACAAGGACTTAGAATCCTTTATTGCAATTAGGAATTTATGCAATGTATGCTTTGTAAATAAAAAAATAAATTAATATTGAATGACCCGAATTCAATTCCACTTTCCTTCACTTCACCACAAACCAGTACTTGCTATTTACCAACTACTAAATTGCATATAGAAGTTTCTTATTTGAATAATTCCATCTTATTTGTTCCTAATTATACACATTGCCATTGAAAGGTCTTTTACCTTACCCTGATCATTCAGAATCCGATTACCAATTTAGGAACCAAGGACAATGACAGATGAAAAGAAGGAGAAGAAAGGAAGAGAGATCTCAATCGATTTTCGAGAGATTCAACAAATGAAAAACTATAGAAGTGAAATAAGAAAGCCCTATGTAATCCAACTGCAGATGGGTACAGGAAAGAAACTTAAAGATGGGTAAATGAAATACTGCACCAAAAACGTATTACTCCTTGGGGATTGTCTTTTATTTTGAAAGATACATTTTTATGTTGTTTCATTGGGAAATTTATTTCGAACTTAAAACAATGTGTGAGGTTAAATATTAGTATTTTGGGAATTTTACCCATGGCCACATTGTAAATGACCAGCACCTTTTGATCAAGAGTTATTTTCCGCTACAAAATTGGAACGGGTTATTGATTTTTAAAGCTGTGTATTACCCAACTTTTAGCTGAAAACGCTTTATCATCCTTCAGTTTGGCAAATCAAAAATTCACCACCTGGAAGCTTGAAAGTTCCAATTTGTATTGTTAATTTTATTACAATTGTTTGGAGCATTAAGGTGTCTTCTCCCTTTGATTGCAAATACCTACCAATCCACTTAGTGTGTTTTATTATTGTTTTGGGTATTAGTAATGTGAATGTCTTAGTAGTCCAGACAGTTTTATTAAGCAATCCATTTATTCAGTTTTAGATCCCATACATCACTTTGATTGAGTTGTTCTTTTGTGGCCCACTTATTTGTCACTGCTGTTTTATGTTACACGTTATTCTCACACTCTTCCACTTTGACAGTACCTCGTATATAATGTAAGAAGAAGACTGGTGATTGAAACTTGAATTCGATTTTTGACTCAATCGCCATCAACTTTAATTGCTAATTCAGCAATACAGTTGTGGTAATCAAAAGTTTGGTAGTTTACTATAATATTAATCTTCTATTTTATTGTATATATCTGAGTTTATGGAATATGAAATGACCAGGAACTTTTCTTCTGCTTTATACTGCTTTTGCACACCATTTTGATGGATTGCTAAGTTCATTCAAAATGGGCTACAGGTTTTGTAGTTGCATGATGGCTAACCTAACCAATTTATCATAGTGTATCCATTCTCTGACAGATGGGAAATTCGATATTTTATACTGTTATTTTGTATGAAAAGCTTTTCTTTTACTAAATTTTTTGCATCCATCTTGTGAAGAGTTCTCTTCAAAAATCAAAGCTCATTCCTGATGCAATATGTAAAAGCTCTAATTTATTAAGCCACGAAAATTAGTTATGAATTATTAATTTTATAATCAACTCCATAAAATTTTATTGCGTGATTATAATTTTAGAAGAAAATTGCGTGCAAAAGTGTGAAATTGATTGATGTGCTATTTTAATACATCATTTTAACTATCCGAATAAATCACTTAAATTGGCCAAACTTTTCAGATAAGTTTGTAAATTGCCTAAAAAGAAGTGAAACCCCAGTTGACACTACGGCGCACCATCCAATAATTTAATTAAACAAATCGTTTGCATCACTAGGATTTATTAATGAATAGTCAATTTGCTCAATTACAAACCAAATGAACTCACGGCTTTTGAATTACGACTTGTCGCAACATGCAATTTGTTGTACAAGAGTTTTATTTTCAAAGTTTTTATTTGCCCATTTTGCGTGTGAGAAAGATAAGTAGGACTTAGTTGAGCAAAGGGACCTATTATTGTGCACTGGCTTGTTGCTGATTCTGCGTATGAAGTGTAGGTCTAAAAGGATTTCTGCTTCACAAATAACATCCACTGCAAAATAATAAATCTTTTCTCTTTTCCTTTTGCTTGGCCGTTTTCTTAATACAGAACAAGAAGCATAGCACTTCAGGGAATATCCCAAAAGAAGTTTTTGGCTTTTAGCTGAATCCTTCTTTTTTCCAACACACTTTATCCAACTTGTGATCAATTTCCGTCCACTAAACTGGTCTTAACATTTAGTTAATGAACATTAAGTTACAAATTGCTGATCTCTATTTATCTTTATTCATATCCAATTACTGGCAAGATTCTGGTGGGCTTTGAACTTACATTCATTGAATACTAATGTAGCAGTGTCTCTTGAGTTGTGTTTGTAGTGTACGCGTTATGGTTAATCAAAAATGCGGATATTTTCTTGGAGTGGAAACAATTTTCTTCCTGGAATGATATAAATTGAAGGCGGGAATTTGCATTGCTGATGTGGTTTTCGACTAAATTTGTTATTATAGTAATTAGTTTGAGGTGACTGGTCATGATTAATGGTCAGTGCCGCAAATCCACTATTTCTGAATATTTAATGACTGCTTATAATGACAAACTTTGGAAATCTACTAAATCATTGCTTATGTCGTTCTGCGTTTAATTAATTTTGGCAACACACTTTACAACGTCTGAGAATTTGGCTGCACTCCCTTTTTCAATTATCAATCACGAAACATGTTTATCATTCACTCACACCTAAATTTCAATAGAACCGTGTAGAACGTGTCTCTTAACTTTAAACCGTGTATTGAACGCAGCAAATGCAGGTAATCAGAAAGACTCAGATGGACAAAAAGTTCAATGTTTATCGTTGCCTGGGAAAAAAAAAAGGTTAAAAAAATATGAGGAATCAATGTAAACATAAACTCAAGCTAGATTAAATTCATGAAAAATTTTTTTGTGTACAGTTGATATTGGTAATACTTTATACGCTGAGATTATTTTAAAAACAGATAAAATAACATGCCCAACATAATGCAAAAGTTTATATGCGAATTGAAATCGTGGATGTCAAGTTTTTGAGAAAAGATTGTATGGGTTGGTGTACATTTTTTTGTTCATTCTATTTTTCTGCTCATTTCACGTGACAAAATTTATTGACATTGTTCATCACTTTGTTTGATCATTGCATTAA
Source organism: Pachymerium ferrugineum (assembly GCA_034686365.1). Taxonomy (NCBI): domain Eukaryota; kingdom Metazoa; phylum Arthropoda; class Chilopoda; order Geophilomorpha; family Geophilidae; genus Pachymerium; species Pachymerium ferrugineum. The sequence continues at coordinate 20,523 of JAQGAS010000676.1, read as the reverse complement.
TAACAGTGACTTGTGACTGACATTTCGTGAGTAAATGGATCCTAGGGGCTACAATATGAATGTTAAAGTGCTAATATGTCAAACTAAACATCAATTTGCCAAGATTAATTGAATTCCCAGGAGAAAAAAAAATGTTATTGTAACCTTAATAATTGCTAGGAATTATTGAAATTGATTGAGATAAACCTATTTTACATATCTAATCTAATTACCAATTCAGAAACGAGGAATATTTCACCGTAATCTGTCTCCAGTTGTTGCTAATTAATGGGTTTAATTTGCAGATCTCTTTCTTTTGCCCTGCTCTTCTATCATTACAAGACAGGGGGAATTTTAATTACCCAGTGTCACAAATTTGCTCTCTGAGAAATTAAAAATTATTGCACTCATTACACTTGGATCTATCTCCTGATCAAACTTTAGGGGGTCTGTTTAATTTGCACGTTTAAAATTCCTTCTGGTTGTGTTTGATAGGAGGTAATTACGGGTTTTATTAGGGCAAAACTTACCTGAGTTTCCTTGTCAGCTCAATATGAAGATGTAAGAAGGAGAGTTGCAGGGGGTATAATAAAAGGAAACTTTATAAAAGAGATATCTAATTTTTGGTGGTCTGTATTTTGTAATGTATGAGATAAGGTGATATCTAGGAAGAAATTTTGCAGGTGTTGAATGAATGGTTTCTTTTATTGAGGATGAAAAAAAAAGTGGTGAGTAGATTGAGCTGTGAACGAGATTACCTCAATTCAGTGGAGGTGACACGAAAGAGAAAAAGATTACCACTTTTGCTGTAATCCAATCAATTTGATGTGGAAATAAAAATGAAGGAGGGTGGGAAATGTTGATAAATAAAGAAAACAAGTTGGTGTGAAGGTGTGGTAGCGTGCCGGGTTTTTGTTTTAGGATTTATCTATTTGGTTGACAATCAAAGACCTGAAGAGTACAACTTTTGATTGTTTTATTTATTTCCCCTCCCCGCATGGTCCAGTATTTTTTTCAGCTCTTTGAAAAGTTGATCCCGACCTCAGATATTGGTTCTTGTAAATCGATAGTTGGATGTTGAATAAGTTTGTGTTGGTAGATTTTTTTTTCCTTCTGGAATTCATTTCACAGCTGGAATATTGGGAGAGAAAAAACGAAGTCAAAAGGAGGCTTCATTTTCCATTTTGGATTTCCACCTAGAATTTTTTTAAGAAAGAAAATTAAAATTCACTTTAGATTATTATTTATTGGTGGTTTCGTTAAGGGATTCATTTAATTTATAAATGTGAATTAAAGCGAAAATATGTAATGAAAGTTTTACTGCTGTCAAATTAGCTTAAGGTTTTAAAAGATCTGACATCATTATTATTTTTTTAATGAGACCAATATCGTCTGGGAATTTGAGTAAGTGAAAGAAATTGTAAATGAACCTTTGCGGAATAGATTATTTTCAGGTATATAAAGTAATTTGATATGTATTAGCTTCTGATTCGTCCTATCTTTTAAATTTCACTTTAATTTTTTCTTTGTCTAGACGAAATATGTGTGGGTCGTGGGAGAAAAGGTTCACTGTATAGCAAATTTATTGGAAGTGGCAAAGGCCCAGATGGAGTGTTATATCAGAGTGAAACTCTCACTTCTGACACATGGCAGTTTCCTGTGAGGAGAGATCAAGAACCGACCCCTCCAACACCAAGTTTTGGATCTGAGCATTCCTTTGAGACCTCTTTCACAATCTTTTGACCTCGAGTCAGTAAATGTAGGGAACTGGAAAATGTACAAACCTCTTACATCACCTTTTCCCCAAATAATTCTGCTCTGTAGAAAGATTCAACCATTTCTAGCTAACTTTTTGATTTTAAATGAGATAACTATATTTTGGTCACTTGAGGACAACAATGATCAAACATTTGTGAATGTAGATGAAATTGTTTGTTCAAGTTTGTTTAGCTGATCAATTTATAGAGAATTAGCTCAGACCGACTACGAATGGTCGCTTATACCTTAGGTTTCATATACCATAGAGAATCCATGGTGAGGGCACCAGTGGTCTCTTAAATCATGCTTAAAGCTTTAAGAAAGGGTAAGTCCCTATTGACATAACCAAAATATGACCTAAGACATAACCACAAAACAGATTTTGTAAGTAAAATCTTCGGATGATCAACGTCTTTAGTTAAAATATTATTCAAGTGTTATCATATACTTTTTCTCATTTCTTTTTTTTTATACAGCTAAAAAGACTGAAAAAATCCTACAGTATACAGAATACAGAAATTATGTTTAAAAAATTTCGCAATAATAGAAAATGCCACAATTTTTTAGTTGTTATTTTTTTAATAACTAAAAATAATTGATTATTCGAGGGGGTTTATTCAGGAATTGTGTTGTATCTTGGAATGATGGCGTCATTTGTCACAGAGCTGTGAAGGTAAAGTACAGTGTGATGGATGAAGAGAACCACAAAGGCGAGTTATTTTATCTGTTCTGTCTTGTGAATGAAATGTTACCATTGCACTGCACACTAGGGTCAGCAGTAAATATTCTCTTGTCTTACCTACAGCAATTTTCTAACCATTTTTTAAAGAATGTTTATACTAGAATGTGTGTTTTGTGTCACTATCCTCTTTTGGTAAGGGTAGTTTTTAAAGTATTGAATTTCAATAAAAGCGTGGAGGGAATTTCCCTTTTAATATTACAAGTTGATGAATAATTTTTAAAACCATGAGATTACATGTACTTTTGATTTCGACCTGAATTTCATCTTTTTAAATGCTTGTGAGATTTGATCGAATAGTTCATTTTTGTGATGCATGGGTACCATTAAAGCTGGAAAATGGGGCCTTTGGGAAGCATTGAAACGAAATCTGAAGAGTGCTGGTTCATACATGTCAACTTGTAGTTGGTGTGTCACTCTGGGCGTGTCATTCAACCATAGAATTCAATATGATTATTATAATTTTATTTTTTTAACATTTAAAAAATACAAAAATGGCTTTTCTGCAATAAGAATGGCTGAGATTATTATTGCAAGAAATAAAACCGCAAAAAATTAGGTAATTTGGTCAATTTTCTTGCAGAATTATTAAATAATTTTGTATGGATATGCAATTGCAAAATTCTGACACCAAATTCTTAGGATTTTTATTTTTCCATTACAATATCACTACACATTTCATCTTTATACTAAACGAGATCAATTTGTAGAAATTTACAGACGAGGGAAAACTTTCACGCAGTGTTATTGACATTTGCCATGATGAAATATAATATTTGGTTGATGAGTGCTAATGTTTGTGCATCACTTGCTTCAACTTCTGCTTGGTTGCTGCTGTAGAATCATTCAAGTTAATTCACGCTCCACTGGATAAGTACATGCCGGCAATTAAACACATTACCATAATATTTTTAATTAGTCATTAATATTAATATAACGCCAAATGTTTTCTCATTCGAAATTTTACGTTCCTTGGCTTTGTCAAAATGTAACACTAAATGTAATTGCCCCCATCATCAATTTTAATCTTTCTATTTGTCTTTTCCTCGGATAATATGGATTAGTTGCACTTAGTTTTTCCAGCAATGTTTACAAAGTTTTTGCCAGTTGCTGTCAAAGAAAGTTTGCTCATAAAAATTAATGAACCAACAAAAGGCCGCTTCTTTTACAAAAGTGCTCTTTGCTAGAAATTTATTGATTTAACCGAATATTTTGAAATAAATGGAGTTACACGACATTTTTCAATGCTTGAAATTGTTTGAGGATATGCTCCAAGAAATGTACCTAACCTTGAAAAATGAGTGAATAAATCATAGAGCTATGCACTTTTGGAATAAAATTTATTGTATTCTGCATGGTATTAGATTTGTTTACATCAAGAGAAAAAGTGAGATGTAAGAATATGTTTTATTTGTTTATTTGACATGTGAAAATTGAACTACTCCCTTTGCCATATCGGCGCATTTCAAAGTTGAACTCGTAAACGCAAAGTGTCAGCATGAGGCTTAGTTTGAAATATTTAACACGGAGCTTGCAAGCATCTGTTGTGCTCCCACTCAATCCGATTGAGTTGAACTCTTGTGTATACGTCAAATGGCGTTTGAGTTATACAATGGTTGATGCTCAATTCCCGTATTGGCATGTGGCCAAAATCTATGTAATGGATAATGGCTATAAAAGGAAATAGATGTGTTATCAAATGATCGTTTAATAGGAGAATTTATTTACACCAAAGAAAAAGTGTAAACAAAATTGATTTTTTTTTCCCTGAGAAAAAGAGATTTTTGTTTGTAAGTTTTCTTTCTTGAAATGGGAACTTGTAAATGTCGAATAAAGATCTTTTGGCAATTTTTTGAGGCGAGGAAGAAAGAGACGTGACGGCAAATAAAAGGGGGGAAAAGACATAGAAAGAAAAAGTTTTGAAGATTGAACTTGGCTCCAAGGAACTGTAACAGTAAGAAAGAAAATGGTTCGATCAGGCCATGTGTCCCTTGGTTGCACTTTTCAAGTGCTTCACTCAGTTTAGGTGATGCTCCTCTCTTGTGGTTTATATGTCTAAGCAGGCAGGAAACCAATACGAGTTGTCAATATTAGTTGTTTTTCTCTACTTTTTTCAACCACTTTCAGTTATGTTTCTTTCATCTTTTATTGGGAGTTGCAATCCCAAGCAATTTAGCCAAGCATTCTAACTTTACACAAGGTGGGCCTTCCCTTACAAAAGTATTGATCACTTTTTGATCATTTTCTAATCAAAATTTCATCACATCATCAGTTTTTCACCATTTTCTAATTATCGATGATCAATGATGGGTTCAATTAGAGATGACCAGTGCTTTATGATGACCTAATCAACAAAAATAATTCAAAATAGTGACCATTTGATAAGAAGGTAATCATGAAATGTACTTTTCTCATTAAAAAAATGACAAAATTATATGTTTGTATAGGGTTAGGAAGAATATATTGAATTTTATTGGTTACAAGCATCATTAACATATTCCATATAAAAAGTCAGGTTATTTAAATATAAAATAATTTAAATACAAAATAACCTTTATATTACAAATATATGTCTCTGGTCTCATTTTCCGGCTGCAAAATGCGATAAGTGTAAGTAGAATAGTAATTTGGCTCAAGATAGTCTGTTTCTAAAATATAACGGTAATATCCCATTGGAATTTTTTACATTAGAAATTGAGACCCATGAATGCCATTGACCTTATTGGTCTTTTTTGCTGTGGTTGCGTATCAACCGATTGTTATTGTGTAGTAAGTACTAAAGTTTACGGTAATTAACAATGTACTTGTACTACACATTGAGTAATGAATTATTCAGTATTCAGATAACTTGGATATTTGGATCTTATAAAACCAATTTGGATATACAATGTCTCTCTTATAAATCCCATAAGAAATTTTAATGGGTTTAAAGGGATTTTGCAATGTATAGTTAAATAATTTGACTGTGGCATTTTTACAAAAACCCTAAGCATTACTGAAAATTGGCCAAACAGTAGAATAAAAATAAAAATTATTACAGTCTTACTGTAGTAAAACAGTAGAATAAAATAAAAATTATTACAGTAAGACTGTAATAATTTTTATTTTTATAATTTTGCTATGGTTTTACTGCAACTTTACTGCATTTTATCTTTAACTCCACTACAATAAAAGCAAAGAATAATTGCAATTTTTTCCTATTTTCCTGTTCTATTGCAGTTTCTTTAACTAGGCATAGTGGTTTAAGATAGGAGTTATGGGAATATTCCTAAAAATGTACAACTATTAACAAAATAGGTAATAGTTTTCTGCAGCCTGCAGATTCTCTCCTATGTGCAATGTTAAATGCACTCAAATACTTTTTACCAAGTATGGTGTTGGAAAATTTCATGGAGCAGGAAACCTTACTACATATAAGCTTAAGTATAAATTGCAGTGAGTAAAGTCTTTATTATTGTTCAATTACTTTGCAACGTTTGTTTTCTTTGGATATGGAATTTAAGGTAAGACGTGAGAATTGTGGATGCACAGCATCCTGTGAGAAGTTGGTTCTGCTTTCAAGAGATTTATGTTTGGTTACCCACTCGAATCTTCCAATTAAATGGCGATGTTTCATTGGTCGAGCAAAAAAAATAAATCTCAACGTTAAAGCAAACAAAAAAATATTCAGAATCCAATAACTGGAGAAATGTTTCTTTTCTCATATAATCTGGCATTAAAAAAGCAATTTCTTTACATCAACATAATTTCAGAATGATCAGTAATTTCCTCCAACTTGTAATAGTAAGAGATAAACTTTTCTGTTTTTTCTCATTTCCTTTGCAAGTGTATAAAAATGTTGAATATAAACAGGTTTCCCTCCATTCTGACAACTAGAATTCATTTTTCTTCCTCTTTGAAGATTCCATGAATTTCAAAAATGAAATTTACTGGGCGGAAATACACTGAAACTTGTCGACTCTTCTGTAAGCAAAGGCTTTTGTTTTCAAGATAAAAAGGAAATGAAAGAAGAAAAAAGAAATTTTATAGTTGTATTCAAAACTTTTTTTATGATTTAATAAACAGAGTAGTTTGGTTGTTTGGTAAAATTGAATCGAGTGGGTTTTTGAATTTTTTCCTCGGTTTTGTTATGTGTAACCCAGTTAAGGTGCATTGTTGCACACGTGTGTGATTGGTGCACATAAAGAATTTGTCTGTTTTCAAGTGCAAATGGGGAAAGCGGGTTGGCAGTTAATGGCAGCTGAAAAGAAGATGAAAAGAGGCAGTGGGTATGGTTTGAGTTCACTCAGGCGTGAACTGGAGTTGGGGTGCCATTAAACTAAACGATTCCAACAACGTGATCCGCACGTGCAAGTGGCAAAAAGAAGAATGCAATCTGATTTATGAAGAATATCGATTTGTACAAGTGTGTAACTGGGGTCTAAAGAGGTTACTGTGGTAATTATATAAGAAAGAAGAGACATGGAATCGATACAACAAGTTACAATGTAAATTCTGGTAGAAACTTGAGACTTTAAGTAATGGTAGACTGAACACAAACTGAGATCAACCTTGATTTTTTTTCCAACTTTTATTTGTGTCGTAAAAGATGAGGGTCAGTAAATATGGGGAGGATAGAGAAGTGTACGTGGATTTGGTATTTGTACTGTTAATAATACTTTCAGTTTGCTTGAAAGTCAAGTATGAACACACATCATAATGGGTTGATGTTCTGTAAGTACTTAGGGAAAAGAGAGATTCAGTTATTTGTGGGAAATGAGGTTTTGTTTAGGAAAGAACTATTGCTACTCTTATTTACTCGGACTGGGAAAATAAATTTCTCTTGTGAGAACCGAACTAGCCGACCTCCGTGTCACCAAGTCAAAGCTCTAACAACTTGGCCAATAAGGTAGTATCACATTGGCTTAATAATGGTTTCCCATTCGCGGAATTTGTGAGACGGGGGATCGTCCTGATCACAGACCGAATTAAAAACTTATCACGTGATCCACTCTCAACCGTGTAAATCACTTGTTCAGACTATAATTGCCATTTAAGTGCCCATCTTTTATTTAGCCAAATAATGCAGGATACGCGAGCTTGTGATTCTTATTGATGTGAACAGAAACGGGTTTCTTTTATTTAGATTTTGTTTCAGCACAGTAACCGATGACGAATTTGGGATGCCTTGACACCGGGAAATACTGGTTCGTTCAACGACGAACATTGTTTTGAGAATTATGTTCGACCATCCATGACATTTCAGGACTAAATACCATATTGGCTTGTCTTAAGAATATCACAATTCGCAATGTCAGATATATCGATTTAACCCGAGAATTTGATCTTGAACTTTGGAGCTTAACAGTCAGAAGAAAATATAAACTTGATCAGATTGCCTTCTTAAAGAGACAATCTTTTTGGTTTGTGCCATAAAATACAAATCCAATTTAGTTGCTAACAGTTACTGACCAAACGATAAGACTTTTTCAAGTATCGAACATTTTTGAGACAACTTTATTACAAAGTGAAAAAAAGTTTAACTTTTTCCTTTGTACGAAGTTTCTTTATTGCACTTGCATATTACGACCAAAGCCCAACAAAGCCCCTGCTAGGAGACAGTTGATGTCCCAACTGTGTCAAGAAGGGTTATATAGCAATCAAAAGTAAAGACTCTTAACTCCTTGCACAGATTCCTTAATATCCCTATACCCAGAAAAGATAATACTACAACCTCAAAGAATTAAGCAGACGTTTGTGGCTATCCTTAGGGAGAGCTTATACATCTGATCTTTAAGAAAGTCTAAGCACATGTGCAGACTGCATTAATGTCTTCTAATTTATAATTGAAAACATGTTCATGTCAATCATTCCAATATAATTTAACTAAAGACTTTTGAGATAACTTTGAAAAAGTAATTTTCTTCAATAATCCCAAGTAATTAGATGAAAGGATTTAAGTTAAGGCATTTGTGTGAGGAATTTTTGACTCCTTTTTTTCTTCAATGCTTTTATTAGATTCAAATGTGGTGATTAGTAGGTGGCTTAGTTAATCACTTGGAACAACTTGAGAAATGGATTGAAAATTTCTAATTGATTTAATGATGCAATTAAATTTATCACTCTGAAAAGTTTTTTTTTAATTATCAAGAATTTAGTTTTTTTCTAGATTAAAAACAACTACATGGCAGAAACATCTGTTAAGCTATAAGTTGGTACCATTTTTAAAGGGGTAAATCATTTTTGACAGATGGACATCAGAAAAAACTCTTTTAATTTGTCGGTTTGTCAGAATGACAAATTGCCTTCTCGTTTGAATTATTTTTTTTTAGTTTATAAAGACTATGGTAAAGTTTCTTCGATGACTTAATTGATACTAGATGTTATAACTAGCATTTTTTGTTAAAAATCTATTAAATATTATACATAATTCATGCAGTTAGGTCTCTTGACAATATGAAAGAATAGTCCTTTAATCTTCTTTCTTTTATCTATAAAAAAAATTTTTTTTTAGGTGATGAAATTATTGAATTAAGAGTTTCCAGTTAAATGGCACACAAAAGTAGCGTTTTTTATATACAGTTTTCGCTCTGTAGCGGCTTTTCCTCTGGGATGTTTGACGATCCAAGAGAGGCAAACCGAGTTAAAAGAAACGAGCAAAGTGGGATTAAATTGTGCTTCTTCAATGGAGATTTAATGAGTTAAATTAAAAGTTAGTAAATCTCGTTAAAACCGCCGATATCCATTTTTATTAGATCGTTGCATTTTATGTATAAAATTTTATGTTTTTTTTTTTTTAGTTTTATAAATATATAATGACGTGCTTACATCGTTAAAATTACAAATTGGTTTTAGATTTAACGGGTGCGAAATTTTTTTCAATTTCTTTTCTGGTTTGGAGAAGTTTAGGTCAAAGAAAACAAGTAATGATTGACAGAGACCTGTAGTTTTGATCCTGCCGACCTGATGATAATCTTAAAAAGAGAAACACCGACAAAACAAACGACAAAAGAGAGAAAAAAGACAGAGAATTATTGGAGAAAAAGAATGTCGTGACAAGTCTTAAAGAAAAACGACAATAAGAAAACAATCTATTGATGGATGAAAAGTTTATAATTAAATGCTGGAACAAATAGCTTTAAATTACCCAGAATTTTTTTATTGCCATTTTATTTGCTTGATATTATTAATATTTTAGAAAACCCTGAAAAAAGTTGTTTTCATTGCTTTCGGGCGATTAGACTTTTTAAATTTTGCGTTTGTTTATACAGAATTAATTACGCCCAACTTGTTTTTTCGATTAATTTAATTTTCAACCTAAGGAAAAAGAAAAAAAAATTTGGTCCGCGAGGGAGAAAAAATGTCCCGGGGAAATTAAGCAGAACATGATGATGGGAGAGAGGACTTAGTCAATGTCTGGTTTAGCTATGTTTACGCTTCATTAAATCTACTACTACTTAATAGATTTTAGAAAACGAGTAAAAGAGATTGTTTGTAATCTACTGCAATAAATTTAGCCGCATATTGCCACATAAAAGGAAACGTGCGAGTGGTCACTAATAGTGGTCAAATGCACATATTAATTACGGTCACTACGGAATTCTCTGTCGACCACATTGGGATGACCACAATCACGCACGTGGAGTATCAACACCTCCAAAAGGTAGAAAAATATTTTTTAGTTATCAAAGAAATGTAGAAAGTTTGGATTTACGAGTGGGGATATGACGCCCAAAAATGAGTCCCTTGCTGAATGCTGGGTTCCACTGAATGGGATTCAGCAAAATCCCAACAGAGGGAGTTTTGAAGGAAGAGGAAGGGTCGTAGGGGCATTCTTAGTACTGCCTTGTTACTCGTAAGATTTATGGAATTATTATTTTTGTCATGGAGAAAAGGAGGCTTATTATGAGTGATTTATACGAAATAAACTGGACTTGCGTGAATGTTTCCTTTAATAATCTTATCATTGCTTGGCGTAAACAACATTTCGCGCCTCCTGTATTCTATCATTTCTTGTATCTCTCGCTTCGGTTGCTATTCTTCTAGGTTTTTAGTGTTTTTAAATGATAACATTAGGACTGGGAGAGTCATCACAAGTTTCAGATTTTTTTGTAGAGGATTTTTTTTCTTGAAACAGATGGAATTGGTGTCAACGCCCCAGAAGCAATCTGTCAGAAATGAAATCTAATAAATCAAGAAATCTTTAGGATGAAACTAAATGAAAAGAATGTGAGATTTAATTACTTTAGAAAATTTAATAAATTCTCAGTTTAGGGCTATATAAAATGAAATTACATTGTTTTTATATTCCTCTTATCTCTCAATTTAATTAAATTATTTTCTAAAGTTTTTAGTTCTTATGTAACATTGAAAAACATTTTTAATTTAAGTTTTGTATACAAAAAAATGAATGGAAATTAAATTTTGTGAGTTTTACCTCAATGAAATGCAAAGAATCACACATTTGGAATTTATTGATGAAGAGAAAAGAGGAATTCTTTGTGATGATGGCATCTCTTGTATACTGTGCTATTAGATTCGCAGACTTGAACTTTCATTTGACACTTAAACGGATCCCCTGAGAATGGCAAGCGCAGAGAACGGTTAATGAACTTGGGTTAAATTAAAGAAGCATCTACCATGCGCAATGCCCAATTAGTTCTTGCATTCTTTGGTATTATAAATATTTTTATAATGTTTTTTTTGTATGGTGTACTTGACCCCCCCTTAAATTGCTTGTAAAATGAACATATTTTACATTAATTTGCCATCTAAAAACATTGTGTTCTTAAAAATTTTATTAGCCAAAGATTGGAATTTCATAAATAAGCTTTTATCCTTGGCTTTCTAAAGAAACCACAAGTAAACAACATTTTTGCCTGATAGGTCAAAAATGTTGGGTATATTGGAATGATGAAAATGTGTTGTTGTTTTGATTCTTTGCCAACAACTTTTGGTCATCAAGAAATTTTTTTTTAAAATTAAAAAAAATGTTTTATAGATTAAGGTGTGAAATGTTACTAAATTTCAAGTTCTCACCTGAAAGCATGTTTTTGTTATATCATGTTTATCTTAAAGACTGTTTCATTCATTCAAAAGTGATTTCTCAGCTGGAACTTGGCAAAGTTCATCCTATTATGCCAAGTACAAACCTTTGGCTAGTGGCCAAAGCCTTCTGGTGAGTTTAGGTTTGCATGACCTGTGCCTTGAAAATGGCTGTCAGAATGTTATGGAAATAAATCAGAAAAATTTGGTGTGAATTTCTCAAGTGAAGTGTTGTCAACTGTTAAAAAACTCAGCGGAAAAATATTTAGTTGCAAAGGATGAATCAGCAATATTTCCAACATATTAAAAAAACTACCCAAAGGAAAAAAATTTCATTTTGTTTGAGTGCAGAATAAACAAAACCTTATCCAATTTTATTTTTGTATTCTCCCACAATGATTTGAGTTGTAACGTTTTAAAAACTGAAGAATTTTAAAAGTTGCTATTGATTCATTGAAAACCTAAAGTGGTGGGTAAGATGTCTCCATATATTGATTTCTGTTTAAGATTGTTTTTTCCTTCTTAAGTAATGTTTTGTCAAAAGAAACTTGTAGTTTAGTATAGACAAGTAAGAATTCACTCCTAGCTAAGAAATCAATCAAAAGTTCATTAGGAGGTCGATGTGGTTGGAGAAATAAGAGGTTGCGGCAGGACCCAAGTCGATGTAAACCAATTACTTGTCTGCAAATGAAAGCTACAGTCTTTTTTTGTCTCTTTATTTGTAAGAAAATTAATCTTGCCTTATAAAATTTATAAAACTGTCTGTAGGTTTTAATCTTTAGCAGTAATTCTTTTAGTGCTATGTTAGATTAAGTGTCAATTTGGTGTTACTGATGCTCTTGTGTATAATGAAACCAACTGTAGTTGTTATTGCCTTGTCATTCTACTTTAAATGTTTATGGGTTTAACCATTTGGAGAGTTGGAACTCTGTCCCTTTATACAACATACGTGTAATTGCAAAAGCCCAACATTAACACAATAGGTCATTTACTTTTCTCCAATTTTGGTTATAGGAAAATAAATATTTAGGTTTAATTTCCAAGATTTTTGCATGAATCAATAAAAAAATTTTTGAATAGAATAAATCACAGAGAAAATTGAAGTTTATATTATCCCATTTCTCTCTTTGGGTGTAAATGGACTTGTACAGAAATTCACATTTTTCTTTTATTGCGCCAGTTCTCTTCACCCCTTCAATAACTGGATGTAGTAAGAAAGATTTTTTCCCATTTTAAGCTACATCTGTGATGAACGATGTGAGACAATTCAGATTTTTGCAATTGAAAAATCTTCTCAATAGGTTCAAAAGAGGTGATTAGGTCTTCGCTTTAATTAGTTGATGAAAAAAAAATCCCTGGCGCATTTTCTTTGATAAATGACCCGATTAAATTTTTGAAGCAGTTTGTGATGCTCCTCAAGCTTGTTTAATCTTTTCAACATCTTATTTGGATGCAGATTACTTTTTTTCCTCTTTTTTTTTCTTTTTACCGGCTATCATGCTGAGTTCATGCTGAGACTGGCAAGCACCTGATTTGCCAACAAGTACCAATTTTGCACCTTGCCTTTTCTGGCTGCCCAGAGATTGCTAGCAACTCAAACCTAAAGCCACTTTAAGAAGATTAGTTTGTGTCAAATCAATCACTTTTTTTTAAAGTTCAGAAAATTTTCTTTGAGTAGCTCTTGATTTTTTGGTTAAGACAGAGACACATTCCACTGAGTGATAAATCAAGATGGGAATTTTTTTTTCTGTGTCCTCTTGATGACTGGCAATTTTTTATATAATGGGTTAAAATCTATTAAAATTCAGGTATTAAAATTTAAGTTTGAGATATTCGAATGTTCATTTTTTTTTGAATTTCAAAATTAAATTTATTCATTCTTGTTATTTTTTAATTAGAACACTGTAATTTTGAAAGTGTTAAATGCCAAATTTTAATTCTAAAATTTTTGAAAAATTTTTTTTTTGTGTTGAATAATTCAATAAATTGAACAGACTATATTTTCAACAACCCAATATGTTTAGCATTTATTCCTCTTTTGTATACGATGATTTATTCGATATAATTTCCATTTCGATGTTTATGTAACGAGCATGATTTATTAGGTTGCATCCTTCCCTTTTGTCCCTTGTTGACAGTTGGTATTCTTCTTTTTTCCTTTTTTCAAAAACTAGGAATTTTACTCGTAAAAGTTAATGAACCAGAAACTGGATCATTTTATCAAATATGTTAGAAAAGTGAAAGAACTTTTTGTGGAATTCTTTGAATATTTGAAAAAGATTGAATGTGAAATCGACAACTTATTGAATAAAAATTCACACGTGGAAAATGTTGTCATTTTTGCATATTGCGACTATAGAAAGCATTTTGCAATTTCCTCTGAAAATTGATTCCTTCTGCTGTCTTGAGATTAAGCAATACGCACCAAAGGTGCTGTGGGAACACATTTTACTTTGCCATTTCAACTTTGCAAATGTGTTTCGAGTTGTAGCTTGGGCTCGTTTAAGCTAATTACAACCATTATCTAGTGCTGTATAACTTTGACCCGTTCTCTTTTACAAGTGAAACAAAAGGAAAATGTCTTTTCACTTGCACCCTCCTTTACTTTCTCTCTTAATTTTTATTAAATGCTCTTTTGATAAAATTGAAACGATTGTCTTACAGAACTGATTGTAATCATTTTTGAGGTTAATTTAATGACCTTTGAAGAAATTAAGGGTGCAAAAATAAAATTTTTTTGACCTTTCAGTCGTCTGAATTCTAAATTATCTACAATTCTGTTTTATTTGTAGTTGATAGTTTGATGGAAAAGTGCAAAATTTGGAAATTTATATGCTGCAGTAATTTAGCTCCTAAAAACTGCTAGTTTCATTCAGTTTTACTTTAAAGCTGTTGGAAAATACAGTAAATTAGCACTAGTATCACAGTTTTTTTGCAGTTTTATACTTTTTCGACAGTTTAGGTTTTTAGCTGGGCATTAAGGGGGACTACAATTTTCTAAATTTATAAAGCCAATTTATAGTTCTATTATTATATAATAATAATAATAGATTATAGTTTTTATTTAGAGGAGTGGACTACGATATCCAAGATTTAAGAACATGTTGAGTTGAAAGAAAAAATGTTTTTTAAAGTTTTGGAGAAAAAGGACTAATTCTGGAGGGCCTTAAAACACAAAGTTTTTTAGGTGTAACAAACCATGAAAATTTAATGAAATAACTCCTAAGTCTTAATAAATTTTTGAAGCCAAAGTATTGAAGCAAAATGGTCCCTTTAAAAAATTTTACTCCGTCTCCACCCCCTTTAGGGTTTCATAATAAATCAGAATCCTTACAAAAGCTGATTAAACTAATTTTCAAGCAGTATTAAGGCTATGATATTTGCATCTCAAAATATAAGTCCAATTACTACATCAGTAACGTCTTCCTGTCATTTTTCCCAAGATATCGAAATGAAGCGATGTTGAGTGAAGTGACACATGACAGAATTTTACATAAAAGATTCAGTGATGTATGTTAAGAAGGTTGTCAGTGAGTGCGGTTTTCTTTCTTCTGCCTTTTGGCAGAATTTAAATTGTGCAGGACTTAAATTTCCTCAACGCTAGGATTTAGAATGATGTGTCTATTATAAAAGAGGATTTAAGGTCGAGTTTTATGACACTATTTTTTTTGAAGAACGTTTAACGTTGAAATCTGGGCTTTTATGATATAATCCTATATCATTTAAGTGTTGTACTTATTTAAAAGATCAATAAGTGACAGGTTATCTGATCCAATGCTTTGTCTAATGGCTCCAAATTGTGCCAGGGGTGTTGGCATTTTATTGATAATGTGCTTGCTGTCTTTTCAAAGATAAGTGATTAATAGTTGGTGAAGTCAAGGTGAACTGATAGGTTGCCCATCATAAATTTTCATTTTATGTTCTATTTTGTTTTTTGTTTTTATCTTTCTGAACGTTTTTGCTCTTGCTCAGGTTTTCTCTTTAGTAAAAAAATCCGTTTTATTTTTTATTGTTTTGGTAAAAATTGTGATGGAATTTTACTGCCTATTTCAAAAAATGGTTGACCAGAAGTGTGTTATATAATAAAATATTTATTGAAGCCGCTTGGGAAAAAACGTGGGAAATTGATGCATTTGTTAGAGCTTTTCTTTTATTTTTTACGCCTATGGGGAATTGAAAAATTAAAATCTCTTCATTAATTATTAAATTCAATAAGTTAATGGGTAATTTCATTAAGCAAAAAATCTATGTAAAATAATGAAATGAAAGGAGACTGCTATTTCAGATTTAAGAAAATCTTATTCTTGGGGAATTTATTGAGAAGAAAAACTGTTTTTTTGTGTTATAATTTTTAGGTGGGTCACGTAGCATAGCTACTTGTTTATTTCATGCTTTGTAATTTTGTATGTGACATGGTTTTGCCATTTTTGTTCTGCACCGTTGATGATGCGTGACATGTTTCTTCAGTTATGAAAATATTCAGAGCACAGTGCGGTTCTTCCTCAGAGAGATGAAAAAAAGTGGAGTTCTGCACACTGTCATTAAAGGAACTGATTAAAAGAAATTACTGGTTTTACATCCATAATTTTTTTTTTTAATTTTTTATTTCTTGAGGTAAAGATCAGTCATTCTGAATTTGAAAAGAGGAGAAAGATGAGCATCCGTTGTAACTAGAAAAACATTTTTATTTCAATGACATCTTTGAATAAGTGATAATTAAAATGTAGGAGAAAGTCATGCTTGACTTGAACTGCGATCAAATTAGTCTCCTGAATACGACACCTAATTAATATTTGAACCAGAACAAATTAGATGTAGACACGACGAATTCTAGTGGGAAAAAACAAGAATCACCCTTATATTGATTTAAAAATCAATAGGATAAAGTTTTTTTTGATTATTTTTTTCATTTTTTGAAATAAATTGAATGAATTTTTGGAAAACTAAATTAGAACAAAAGTCCTGCACGAACTTTGTTGATTTTACAATTCAAAATTCTCTTAGGTAAAGTTGGAAAAATCTTTAAAGAAGCTACCATCAAATAAAACTTTCATTTCTTGAAATCTATTATCAGAAATGCAATTCATATCAATCTATAAAATCACTTTATCATATTGGAAATTCATAAATAGTAATTTTATTTCTCCAAATTGAAAACCAGAACTTATAAAATAATCTTATGACAGAAAACTTTTCTACATCTACACGAGATCAATTTTTTGTCTGCTTGGCTATACTGGTATAAAAGATTAACTTTATCACCGATTTGATCTTTTGTGACAAATGCTGCAGAGTTCCTCTATTGCAGAATATTTTCTATACCTCTGCCTTAATAACCTGCGCATCCATCATTTTTCTCATAGATAAGAAAACTGATTTTTTTTTCTTTTCTCCTGATATTAACTTGCTGAAAAGTCAACACAAAACGAAAAAGTAAAAAAAAAAGTCTTTTACTGCATCTTGTAAGCGTAATACAATTCTAAATGATATGAAAAGTAAGAAAAAAGTGAGAGAAATTTATTTTTTCAATATTTTTTTAAATTCTATACCAGCCCTGTACACCCTAAGTTCAATGAACTGGGCTGCCAAAAGCTTTCTCTCTGCCAGTGGCAGATAGCAGCACACTCTCTTCTTAGTGAAGATGCTGCAGTGCATTGAGTTAATCACGTCTCTCTCTCCGATGGATTATCATAGGTCTTTTATCTCTGTCTTCATTGAACATTGAACATTGAAAACTGAGGTCAATGAATGCAATGTGAAGGACAATGGTGTCCACTGTGTGCCCAAGCAGAAGTATTTCAAATACATTTTGCATGTTTGGTGCTTTTATTTGTCTTTTGCCGCTTGTTTTTAGCATCGCCCGGATTTCAAACAGAGGTCAGTCAATGGATATATAACATTTTATTGATTTATTTTACCAGTCGTTTGTTTGTCTGTGTTTGCGTGATTAATTGCTTATGGGCTTTTGTTTTCATTATGCAATTGGGGTTTCTTTTGTTGTAGTGCTAATTTGGAAAATATGGATATTCAATTTAATCAATGAAGTTGGTGTTAAATAAATGCTTAGATAAGGGAAATATTCATAGGTAGTGTTATGTAAATATGTTGTAGTCTTATAATTTGTTTGTGTTAATTATAGGTTTTTGATATGTGAATGCTTCACTTACAAGTAATTTAATTGAAGGTTTCTTTGACAATTTTACATGTTGAGGTATAAATCTTTGAAGTAATTGGAAGCAATTTAAAAAGTGAATGGCAAGTGCTTAGTTGAAAATCAATAGCTGGGAAGATTGAAGACTTGTTCTGATTTCTTTTTATTATCATTAATCTTTTATACTTAAGTAAACTCAAGTAACGATCAAAAATTGTATTAATTTTCATTAGAGATATTAAAATTTTTTAGAGCTTGGGGAATATAAAATGCTGTTGACTGCATCCTGTTTGCGGTTAGGAAAGATTGAAGTGAAATGGAGGAGAAAATTATTGCAAGGAAGGGAAATTGCAATATATTTAGCTTCGAATTTCATTCGCAGTGTGAAAGTTCGATACTAAAATAAAGTTTTTTTAAAGGGATTTCTCTTGTGTTATTTTAAAAAATTATCTTTTAAGGTTCTTAAAAGTTAAATCCTGTTATTTACGAAAAAAATTTAATATTCAATGTAGAATCACGTCTTTAAGGTAGAGGAGAGAGAATTCATCAAAAGTTTAAAAAGTTTTCATCATTTTTCATTTTATGTAGTGAGAAAAATTTCTTAGAGCGTTGACATTTGATGTTCAAGAAAAAATTAGGAGGAGAAGCTCTTTTGACGTGTATAAAATTTTAATAAATCAGATTTTAAAAAACTGCAAGGAAAAACACTTTTCGCCTTAATTATTATTTTTTCAAATCTTGGATTTAATCAACTTTAAAAAATATTTTTTCAATTTATGTCTTCGAATGGAAAAAAAAATCTATTTCTCAGTCTACATCTTTGAGATCCCAATTTTTTTTGTAACTGATCCAAGACCTTGATGGCAAATATCATGACATGAAAGCCCATGGGATTTTTCAAGATCTCAAAGGCTTATTGTACCAGATAGTACAAATTACTGAGATAGAAGTATTGCTTGATATATCAACTTGAAGGGCTTAATCTAATTTGATAGATTAGTAGAAAGAGGAAAGCATCGTGGACATTCTATTTCCTGTTTTAAAATTAATACTAATCGCAATAACATCAGCGATATTTATTAAAAATGAAATATAATAAAATAATCATAGATGGGTACTGCGAGTACGATAGTACTTTCCCGCAGTACAAGTCTCTGGATAAACTACAAGATCTCGCGAGATTTGGCTTAAAAATGGCCGCCTCCTATGCGAAAGATGATGAAATCGTGAACGCACATTGTAGGTGAGATTTTAGTTTATTTCAACGAATTCTTAACTTTAATGTTTTTTTTTTTTTGGGTGACTGATGGTTGATGGCCGTAACTTTAAAGTTTCACTAGGGTTCGGCACTTCAACTCCGAAATTGTTTTATTTTTTTATCAGATCACCTTTTCCTAGCCGTAAAAACCTGTGAAACTAGACTTTCTTGGAAATTTTGAGTGCAAATTCTTAAAAATTAACAACTTCTTTACTTCGACAACTCGATCCTTGCCCTTAAAAAAGTTATTGACCCTTTTTACCCCAGGTTGATGTGTAACATTTTGACTCGGCAAGCAGAACAAGCAATAAACCTCGTTATTATATCTAAATTCGCTTACTGTAAGAATCTTCAAACTTCAACAACATGATTGAAGACAAGTTTGCGGTTTTAAATTCCTGTGATTCTAAACACAACCAACAAACCTGTCGTAAAATTGATATTTACCCAACTATAACACTTAATTAGATTAATTAAGTCACTAAGTCCTCTCCTGCTGTTTCCATTACATTAGGACAGTTTATTTTCTCCTTATCCTCCCCTCTAAAGTTTATTTATTTTTTGTGTGTTTTGGAACATGTTGAAATGGCTTGGATCCAACAAAATTTATATTTTCTTTTTACTGGCTTCACAAAAGGAGTCTGTAAACTTTTCTTGGACAGAGAAAAAGAAAAATCAATTTAGTTGTGATCACTAAGTACTTTAGCCAAATTTGCTCAACTGATAATTCGATTATCTCAATATTTTGTGCCAATACAGCAAAAATGCATGTTGAAATATGAGAGTTGTTTGTGTCAGCACTGAGCAATTAGGAAAGTGCAGTAATGGGTGTGAGACGATAAAAAAGAAAATGAATGACACAGGTGTTGCTCGTAAAATGAACGACAAACTTGATTTCTGCTCAACTTTAATCTGATAATTCTGAAATGTGAAGTGACAAATCTCTACAATTTTTTTTTC
The DNA here is from genome assembly GCA_034686365.1 of Pachymerium ferrugineum. NCBI lineage: Eukaryota > Metazoa > Arthropoda > Chilopoda > Geophilomorpha > Geophilidae > Pachymerium > Pachymerium ferrugineum. The sequence continues at coordinate 654 of JAQGAS010000676.1, read as the reverse complement.
AAGTTGTAAGCATTTTTCCTTCTCCAAAGATTAAAATGGATGTTTAATATGCAGAAAAAATGTTGGGAAGTCTCTTCTCTGTTTCCTCTGCCGTGGATAGTGAATGTCATTTAGTGACACTTGCAAGACAGAGAGAAGAAAATGTGCTTACTGGGAAAATTGTTTAATTAGTTTTGTTTGCTGAAGGAAAACACGGCAGGAGTATGTTGTCTTGTTTCCTGATAATTAGACAACACGAAGACAAGGCTTTAGAATAGAAAAATAAAAACCTCCCAGTCATTATTCAAATGTTTACGACTTTTTTTTTCGTTTATCTTACCTTAAAATAAAAGATTCAAAGAGTTGATTTAGGTAATTTCAGGAGGCTTTAAATTTTGCAAAGCTTATTGACCAATTTTTCTGGTTTGTAAATTAAAAATTTAATAAGTATTTTGTCCGTTTGAAACTGTGTAAGAGTTTAAAAGCTTTACAGTTGTATTTTTGAGTGAGAATCAGATCCAATTTGTTTCAAAAAATAACTAGAAAGTTATTTTATCGTAGACGTCGACAATTTTAAACAGTAAAGTTGACATGCGACACAACTACACATAACCATAACTAAGATTATCATTGCAATACTTTTTGTGCAAACATTTTCATTTTACAATCTCATGC
>JAQGAS010000675.1:0-37737 GCA_034686365.1 Pachymerium ferrugineum | reverse complement strand
GGTAGTTATACGAATTCAGGTGTTTATAAACATTTCTAACGATAAACGTGCCTATAATGTGTTTAATGTGATAAAAAGTTTTTGTTATTGATGGAAACTAATAATTCAGCTAAAAGTTGCGAAACTGGTTTTGTATTTTTAAGATACAGTGCAATTTCAATTTCATAAACAGAAAACTGATATGGCCCACACAGTCTGGTTAAAAAATTTATTTTGTAAATGTTTTCTTATTCCTCATTACCAATAAACATTATGCAGCCGCAATGTGTCATTTTTTAAAAGCAACTAATATTAAATTTTCAGGAAAAAAGTTTCGTAATCGAGGGTTGAAAGTACAGCTGCATGACCTTCTGCTTTACAGATAATTTCCTATCACAACACTTGCACTATCATAAACGAGTGGTTGGCGTCAAGCAATGTGACTACTACAACAACGTAATGGCAACAGAGGAATTCTACCTACTAAACGCAACCAAATCTGGTCATTACGGTTCTCAAGAGAACACTATGTCTTCATCTTTTCAAAATTCTGACCGACTGATCCAATCCATAGAATCTAGAAGGTAAATTAAGTTCCAAATTTTTTTTAATCACTAAATTTTATCACACAGCCGCAGATACTCGCTACATGTAACTGACCCTCCTAATCCGGGTCAGTGGCCAAAAACGCACCATCTCACAGCTTTGGTATATTCACATTTCTTTGTATTAAAAAATAATTTCATACGAAACTCTTAGATTTTACATATGAACATTAATGGATGGACTTTAATGATAATTGGATGTGTATGCTCGTTTATACACGGTGCAGTCTGGCCGATTTTTGTATATCTTTTAGGTGGAATTATTGACGCCTTGCAATTTGAAGAGAATTTTTTCTTATTAAATTCTCGTGAGGAAAGTCAAGTCAGAGCAAATTTTTCTGTCAGGCCTTTTATTAATGATAGAAACCTCCCTCCAGAATTCTACCCCTTCTCTAATTTAATAATTACAATACTTTGTTTATCTGGAATCACTTTTTTGTCGTCATATTTACAAGTAAATAATTGAAGAGCACTCCTTATTTCATGCTAAAATTCTTTTCCATGTTGTTATAGTCACTATGTTGGCAGCTGAGTTTCGAAAGACAGGTGTACACATTACATCAGGATTTTATTTATCAGGTGTTACGCCAAGATGCCAATTGGATGGTACGGCTGCAGGAAAATGGAACTGTTCACCAACTTGATAAGTAATTATTCTTAAAAAAATCAGACTTTCTGCTTATTATACGCACATATCAATTTTCCCAATGTCTACTTGTAGAGATCTTGAATGTTTACGCAACAGCATCAGCCTACATTTGGGTTACATAGTTCAATATTCTTCAACGTTATTAATATCACTTATAATTGGATTTTGTATTGAATGGCGGTTGATGTGCATCGTTTTTATAATGCCAATTTTATTGCTCCTTTTTTTCTGTTTGTTTGGCAAAGTAAGGGTTTCCCTTTAAGATGTGTGTCATATATTTAGTATCTCCTTTTACTACTTTAGTGCATTGACTTGAATCTTGACAGAACAAGTCAACTGCTATTAATAAGCAGACAAAATATAGAAGAAATTCTGGCTCGTATTCGGACTGTTGCTGCTTGGATGGGTCAGAAAGTTGAAGTTGCCAAGTAAGCAGTTCTTAATTTTAAAATAGTAAATGTTAAAATAGGAAATTTATAATTTTAGATACAAACACAGTCTTCAAGCAATATTGCAATCAAGTAAAACAGTTATCTTTTTACATTCTCTCACTTTTGGAATTATAGTTTTCATTTTTTACGCATCTTTTTTTTTACTCATATGGTAACTCTATGTCATAAGATTATGTTAAGTGGCAATAACGTTTCGCAACTTAACCATAGGTACGGTGCATATTTAACAACAATTAGGGAGCTTCAATTGGTTGGAAATATTTATGTTGTAAAAATTTAGTAAAAATAACTAAAGAATATTTGTATATCTGATACATATTTTTTCCATTTAGATAATATTTTTGGTTATTACTGCAACTTTTTCTTTAACATATATAATGCCTAGTATAAAAGCTGTGTCTGCAGCTGATTCGGCTTGTTTAAGTATATTTCCAAATGTCAAAAAGGTATTTCAGATATCATTTTTACATTTTGTAATCTGATATAAGTTTAATTTTTAGGTACCCACAATTGATTCTTATTCTTCCAAAGGCAGAATAATGCATCATACAAAAGGTGGGCTTCAATTTGAAAATGTTAGCTTCTCTCTCCCAAATCAAAAGGTTTTCAGTATTTGAAGTGAATTTTAAAAACACATCAATATTAACTCTATTTTCTGTATAAACAGTCTGAACTTCTTTCACTTCATCATGTTAGTTTGAAATTGAAGTCAAACACTGTTACAGTGTTTGTTGATTCAGAATCAGCTAACAACACATCATTAGTTAAACTATTACTTTATCGCTTGTACGATCCATTAGAAGGCAGAGTAAGTTATAATTAGTCAAAGACATCCTTAATAATAATTCGACATTGAAATTCCAGATCATTTTTGATGAATACGAGCTACAAAGCTTAAATGTTCATTGGCTTAGAGGAGAAGTTGGAATAATTGAAGAAAATCCTATATTTCTTTCTGATTTACTTATAGATAATATTATTGTTGGCTTAGATTCTGATGTTCAATTTGATGACATTATAAAAGCAGCAAAAGCAACTCAACTTCATGAGTTCATTATGCAACTGCCTCAAGTAAGATCTTATTCTTCACATAGTTTGTTGCTTATTGACCACAGGGTGTCAAATTTTCAAAGCTGACATTGTTTAATAATCCGTAATTTCACTAATTGAATACACTGCTTCTGCCTTCTGTGGCATTTAAGTTCCTTGTTTATCTACAGTAATTATTTCATTTCATATAGTCTAATTAAAGTTAATCACTATAATTGTTGCAAACTGACGAATGAATGACGTCATTTTAAATTACTGTGTGAGCTGTAACGGGTTAAGCACAGAATAATAAAATGAAATATTTGTCTTTCATTTCAGGGCTATAGCACCCAACTTTCCGGATCAAATTCACTATCTGCAGAAGATCGTCAACTTATTTCAATGATAAGAATTTTGCTACAAAATCCTAAAATTGTGATCATCGAAGAACTTAATGAATACACGAACCTACAGAGAATAGAGGCGGCTTTAGACAAGGTAATCGTTAACTCCGCCAATTTGCTCTCTCAAAATCAAAATTTTCCCACTTTTGCAGATCTGCTTTGGGAGGACAGTTATTATGCGCACTAAACGATTATCTAGTTTTAAGAAATGTGACCGAATTGTGGTTTTCCAAGATGGTTGGATAATTGCTGATGGAAGCTTTGAACAAATTAATAAACAAGATGACAACTTATTGAAAAGTAATTGGTTTGCTACCAAATTCTGTCGATGAAAACGTCCTAAACCTGCTAATCTTCTCATTCACCGACAGTCTTTAGTTTCCTGCTAACTTAGTCAAAGCAAGAGAGATTTTAACACAATAATTTTTCAGATAATTTACAGACATCACCCAACCATAACCAAATTGCTACCCACAACTTAGTAAAAGCAAATGAAACAGAAGCAGTGAGTAATAAACAACTTCAACTAAAAGATAAATTATTTTTTTCCCCCCTCAAATTTTAGATAAATAAGACGAGTAACATACTTCTTCTATTACGATACACACGCAAGGACACGCTACTTTTCTTGATGGGAATTTTCTTGTCAGTCATCCTTGCAAGCTGTCTACCAGTGTACGCTCATTTTTTAACAAGATTATTCAAAGTGAATAAAAATAATATTAAACAACTTGCAGAGAAACGATTAACATATTTCTCTTATAGGTGTTTTTTATTTCTCATAATCTTATGGAGGAGGCAATTAACCTTTCCATCAACTTTCTTATTTTAGCCATATGTTCAGGCGTGATTTATACAATACAGGTGTGATAAAATATCCTCCCACAAACGATTCATAAAATTTACTACAAATTTTCAGAAGTATGTACTAAACCTTATTGGTCATAAAACTTTAAACCGGTTTCGTACCGATGTATTTGACTCTATTCTGCGTAAGCAACCGTCTTGGTTCGAAAGCAACAAATTTGACGTAGAGAAAATCCCATGTCTTTTCACCGATTCTACCATATCAAGCGTACGTAATTTTTCTGATTTTTTTGTAAAGGCTAGCAAACTCCAAATGTACAAATACCCTGGCAATCAATTTAATCAATATTAGTTTGATAGAAGGCATGAAAGACCCTAATTGGAGTTGCCCCCACCTTACAATTCATTGTGCCACATCTGGAACTGCAATTTCGACTGCTGGGATTGGTGTATTTCTGTAGGTATAACAGCAATGCAGTTCCAGACTTAAATAAGTGCAATGAATTGTTAATTTGGCTGTTAAATTATCAACTAATTATCCCATTAACTATCACCAGATATTTGATATTGGATTAAGTTCCGTTTTAACATCTACTATTGCTGGAACCATTGGAATTATATTGGCGATGTTACATTGCTGGCCTCTATCAACAGCTTTTGTACTAGGAATAACGTCTTTCCTAGTCGTAGCGTTACTAACTATATCAACAGTGAGGGATAACACAAATATCTTCCGCAGGGATATTAATGAAGCTTTGCAGGTAATAGATAATTTGCGCAGAAATCTTGAATTCTCTTTTACGCATTTCGTAAGATCGTATGGAAAGCGATTGACGATTGTTGGTCCATTCAAATGTTAAGATTACAGGATAGGATACTAGAATCTTTTGTGGAGAAGCTAACTATTCCTTACTTGCAAGTATTGAATGTAACGTTTTACAATACCAATTTCTAAGGTGTTTGTTTAACTTCAGTTTGTCTAAGAAGCAAGCATACATTTATTCATTGGTGTTTTCTGTTTACCAAGCAACTGTATACATTTTTTATGTCATTATATTTATTCTTGGGAATTACCTAATGAAACAATGGTTCTATTCACCATCCCAAATATTCAAGTCAGTGTTGACGAACTATTTGACATTTCTTTTTCAATTATGTTTCATTTGTGTTTCTTGCAGTTCTTGTGTGTATCTAATTATCTGCGGGGTATCTCTGTTCCATTTTTCTCATCAATTGAGAATTTGGAAAGATGTTAGCAGCATGGTTGGTAAAATGGTTTCTTATGCTCACTTTGAGGGAGATAATGAAAATTCTAGACTAGGACTGCATCCAGTATGATTTAACCTGACACAAATTCACCCACGTAATTAACGCCGTAATTTTTCTTTCAGATTATATCTGGAAATATTAGTTTTAATAACGTTTATTTAAATAATGAAGTACCGTTATTAAATGTGTCTTTTACGGTAAAACCGGGAGAATTAACAGCGATTGTGGATACAGCGTGTGGACGAGAGATTTTTAATTTATTGGTTCGCCATATTACGCCCTCAAGAGGTCAAGTGGTAAATTACAATTTTGTATACATACGAGTGCTCGTGTTTAATAAATAATATTTTTAAAATTAAAAAAAACTTATTTTCTACTTACGTTTAGATGATAGACGACATTAATGTTGATCACTTCTCACTGGAATACTTGCGACAGGCTTGTAATCTCGTATGTGCGCCTTTGCTTGTTCCAGGAACCCTTTATGAAAACATCGTATATGGAATTGATGAAGCCGAATTTTGTAGGAAACAGGTGGACGAAGCTGTCAAGAAAAGCGGTGTCTCAAACTTCGTATGCAGCTTAGAAAAGGTGATTCCACTTTTCCGGTTTAAGCATATAACGGAAGTACGTCATTATGGAAAACAAATTGTTTATAATGTGATTTTCTCTTTTAAAAGGGTTGGCACACTGATTTAAGTGGATTAAACGGAAATATTTTAAATCTTACGCAACAATTTCGAATTGCCATCGCCCGGTGTTATTTAAGAAATTCTAAGATTATATTGGTAGACGATATTTTTTTCGGTTCACCTACAGAGATCAAGGTAACCTCTGAACAATGCCATTACAACATTCTTAATTATTTTTATCCTCAGGAAATGCTAGTTATTTTGAAAACTTTGCCTGAAGATCAGACTTGTTTACTAACAACTTCAAACCAGTACATCTTACAACATTCTAAACATATTTTTATCAATAAAATTTCATAAATTATTAAAGATTCTTCAATTTGTATTCTCTGAAAAAATAAAAACGAATGTTTGTTTGGGAATACTTTTAAAAGCCGAGGCGTACTTTTTGACTTAATGTTTTCACCATACTTCGGTTGTCTTTTAATTCTGCAAACCCATCCTCAATTTGCAGTTCACGAGACAGACAAAAACTCTTTAAATAATTGAAACTTAATTTAAGTGCATGTGGAGCATAGTATCGCGCACAGATACAAACAGCTATGGATTAAATGATCGTCTCCAATTGCAATTCGAATAGGCAGAAGTGCGACATTACGTTTGTAAAATATAATCTACTAATTGAGAAATTTGTGAGTTTCACTATTTTAAGCATTAATATGTCTTAATGCAATTTCAATAAAGATATTCGAAAAACGGCCAGCGTTTCGCAATTAACAATTTTATTTAAAAGTTTGCTTTGCATATTTGGAACGGACCCGCCTCAAAAAGTTAAAAATATTGTACATCGCAAATTCGTATGACAAAATATATGAATATATCAAAGTACATTTGTATAAAAAAAATTAAAAGTTAAAAAGCAAACAACCATTTTAAAAGAAATAATTCAGCAATTCATTTCTAAACCCACAATGAAGTGGGCATCAAAGATTCTTTAGTACCTGATGCCGGAGTCAAATTTTCATTGCTTAAAAATTGGAGTGGAAATAGAACCAAGAATCCATTAATTCTGGAAATATATTGCTCTGCTAATTTTCGGTCAGAAACGTATAATGGAATTTGTGATTGATACGACTTCAATTCCGAGAATGAGCGAACCACATCAGTTGGAATGCAACAGAAAACCTGATGAAAATATATATATATATTTTAAAAATGACTTCTAGTCGATAAAATGCCCTTTTTAAATTTTAAAATTAACTAGAACACATTTGATTAATACCAATATCTATGAATTATCTAGAGGCGAATAAAGAAGCTACCATTTACTGAGTACGGACGTAATCATTTAAATCTGCATTAAAGTGGCAGTGTCTAAACAATTGCAGTACCAGTTCAGAAGAACCGGTACACTTTCTCTAAATTAAGCACTACTCATTGAATGGGGCTTAACGTCGCCAGCGACTGCCAGGGCCATTCGCGACGGGACAACAAGGTAATTCAAAGTCAAAAATCAGTCCAATCTTTCTTACAGTGATTGAAAGCCAAAGTGGCCTGTAGTGGGCTAAGTGAGAACAGATTACTGGTAGGTAGCCCAGCCAGATACTGACTTAAAATAAGATTTCATCTTGTTGTGCAAAAACAAAACAGCCATGAGAGCTAATCATGTATTTCACAGCTTTTGACATTTTTCAGGCTACACACAAATAGCGAGAAATGAAAATTTTGTTTAGACAAGGTTTAAATATGTTAAGATTGGAATGATTATTTCAGCCTCATATTCCCATTTAAATCTAATAATTAAAAAATTACTTTTTCAAATAACGTGGTATTTGTAGCGGCTGTTTTCAACCAGACATCCTTAAAAAATTCTTCGCTTATAGGGTCTGACACATCAATATTTTCTGGATTTTGATGCATAATACCTAAAAATTCCCTTAAAAAGAAATCACTGTTAGTTAACCAAATTACATACACATTTTAAAACTCCTTACTTAAAAATTCTTTGTCGAAGATCACTTATAACTTTTCCAACAGCCACATCTTGGCCACCCATTTTGGAAATATAAGTTTCTGTATCTTGGACAATCACCGCTATTTCGCTGTCCCGTTTCCCCAACATACTTCTGTCATTTATATTTGCTGAACCCACAATTGCAAGTTCATCATCCACAATTAATAATTTACTATGAACATAAACTAACTCGGCAACCTTTAAAGAGGCAAAAATGCAAAATAAAGCCTCGTAATTCCTAAACTAAATAACTTTCCTACCAAATCGTTAAACAATGTACCATGGTTTCTCAATCCATAAAAAGTAATATATGGAGTCGGGTCGCCTACCACTAATTTTAACCTGCTAAGCAAAGAATCTGGTCCTCTACAAATGGACGCGTAATTCCAGTGAGTTACTGCTTGAATGGCAGCACCTCGAACAGTACCAAACTCCCCTTCAAATGCAGGTAGTAATGGAATAACGATGTATACACGGAAAGTTGTCTTCTTTCTAAACATGAAAAAATTATATAATGAAACCAATACAAGTTTAAATGTTGCAAAGACATACTTATGTGCACGCACGATACGATGATAAAGAGCGTCACCGATCTTATTTGTGACATCTTTATTTCCGGCAGTTTGGGTGATGAAAAACTGATTCTGGAATAAACAAGGTACAGATTTGCATTTGCGTTGTGAACAGAAACTTACTTCTATGTATATGAAATGTTTTGCATTTTCAATTGCTTCTACGTAGGCATTTTGAATTGAACATTCAGTTTCTGTGACCCCTGCAGACCAATGACTGACACTTCGTAAAATCTTTAAATTGCAAATCAAATATTAGAGAGTGTCATTTAATTTTTCAAACTTTATAAACCTGGCAATTTACGGTGTGCAATTCTTTAGGTATTATTGGTAGCACTTCATTGAAGTCAGAATAAGACTTTGGCAATAGCCATGGATACGACGGATGTTCTTTCGCTTTTTCAGTCTAAAAAACAGTATTTTTAAGATTTTGAAAATCTTGAGCATCTTGATAATTATACTTTGGTGAAATTCCAACGTTGAATAAAATGTCTTGCAACATCTCGAGCAGCTTTTCCTTGAATCATGATTCCAATATCATGCCAAGGCATTCGAGGTGTTTTTGTCCTATCAACCAAATCTATAAATATTGGGTTATTAATTATAAATAAATCTGAATAGATTGATTGTGTTACTTTATTTACCGTGAAATGGCCTATCTAAACTAACAAAATCTTGAACTATAAAATTAGTGTAGTCTTTTCCAACCCATAGTTTAGTGCTACCAATATCCATGTCGTCAAGACTTTTTACGGAATTTCTATAGAAAGTGAAAAAAAAATTAAGTTTTCGGCTATTATATAAAAAAGGTCCACAAAATATGAAATATACACTGTAGGATTCAATTTCTTCCTTATTATTTCATCAGTATCCAAAGACCTATTCCGTCTATGTCGCCGTAATTTATGCAGCCGTGACTGTATACAAAGGTACAAGAAAGAAAGAAGGCATAAGAATACTTCAAAACAAATAAATTAAGGCAATTATTTAGAAAGACTAGTGATTACCTTTTTCTTGAAATCTGCGTCATTTTTGTTACTTTCATTATCAGAACTAGATTCACTTGGAATTTGAGTTGAATTGTTAACTTGTGAGCTACTATTCTTAGCAGTTGTTAGCAAAGGCGTGCGGCTTGTGTGCACCTTTTCCTTCGTATTTGGTAAATCTCGCAACGAGGAGGTTCGTAAGCCAGTGTCCTTGCGTAAGTAAAAAGCTGTTAGTTGTACGGTTATTTGATAAGCACTACGTGTAAAGTGATATGTACACTTTAAGCAGGTGTTGTTAAGCGAGTTTTGATTTAAAATAAAATAGTACTAACCTCTAATGTTTTAAATGGTGTTGTTGATAAATTTTGGGTTGCCTGGGCCAAATGAAATACGGCAAAAGCTCCAAAACCAGGAATATTTGGTGTGCTGGACGTTTTAGGCACACTACCTGGTTGTAATGGACCTCTTTGACGTATAACGCCACCCACGTCAACTAACCTAAAAAAAAAATGTAAAATAATTTATTAAAAAAAAATGTAAATAATTTATACGATAACAATACCTGTGCTCGTGGGTGTCCCAACGACCATAACACAGATCAAGGCCTCCCAAAAACGCATACGTTTGATCAATCACAACTATTTTCTCATGATGTGCCCACAACCAAGTTCCCTTGATCACATCTGGATGGCGTAATACCTGTTAAAGAATTCAGTATGTAACCTACTGATCATTGACATTATATATAATAAACGTACTTTAATATTTTCGGGATGTTTCTCTACTAGTCGCTGCTTACTGTACAAACTATTGATTCCCAAAGCTAATTCTACTTCTTTATACAGCAATACATAAACCCTAACTCCTTGATGCTGCATAAAAAAAAAGTTTCATTTAAAATAACATTTTTACATAATCAAATAAAAGTTTTCCCTACAGCTTTTCTTTCGAGTATTTTATCCAAACGCCATTTATGTCCTTCTAATACAGGACGCTTCAGAAAAATCTCTGGGCTAAGCATCCAATCTGTTATGAAAATTTCTTCTTTTGCATTTTCGAGAGCGTCAGCAATTGCTTCGAAGTATCCTGAACCATCAACAAACCTTAGTGGGGGTATTTAAAAAAAAAATTAGTTGAAAATCATTTGTACCGAACTTTTAGATTTTACCAACAAACGTCCGTGTCTCTGCGCATAGGCGCAAAGGATTCAAAACGATTTCGCTGAGTGAACGCACGTCCCATATCTTTTGATGCATCTATTATTTGGTCATACCATTCTTTTGTGTTTCTACCAGATAAACCTTTAACAAGTAATCGCCTAAACATAAAAAGTAAATTTATAAAATAAATGTATTAATTAACATCACATAACTTATATTACCGTGTCAAATTTGAAATCAATATCCCATTTTTAATACCAGTTTGATAAAGACCAGTTTGTACGTCAAAACCTTGATCCATTAATATAACAAAGTGAATTTTTCCTGTTTCTGGATGTATATAAGCAATGTAGGTGTCTTTGACCAATAACCAACGTTCTGAGTAACGACTACACCAATTTTTACACACATAACACATAAATTGCCAGCCTGTAACAATTCTGTGACCTCCTGCCCGTTTCTTTACTATTCCTTCCTTCATTTTTTCACCTAGACCGTCAACGAACGAAAAACTACTCACTTCTAAAAACGTCAACTGCAATGTACAGCTAATTTTAATTCTGATATATGATTTTCCAAAAATTTTGACATTCTTACAGTATCAGGATGACATCTGTAGAGAGGTATGTCGAGTAATGCTTGCAAGTATTCTTGCAATTGTTGCTATATAGAACATGAAAATTCATAAACTTTATTCAATTTACAGTGTAATGTTATTTTCTGACTTTTCTATGATCTAGAGTATCTTCCCTGATTAAAGCATCTGGTCTCTGAGGAAATCGGGGTCGCCTTCTTGTGCTAATTTGCTTGATTTTTAATGTTTTTCTCCGTTCTTTATGCCTGAAATATATATTCATCAGATAAAGTTAAATTTAATTTGATTGATTTATACTTTTTAGTGGGTATGGGAATCCTCAAAGATGCATAAAACATTCCTAGCTGATTATGTAAATGTTGAAAATGTCGATATCTTCGACGGATGATCCATTGATAGTTGCCATGTTTTACATGAATTACATATCTGAAGGAAAAAATTTAAAACAGATGTAGTGAATGCAATCAAAGATTTTTTAATAGATATTTTCTAGTGATTAAATACACATTCGCACTATTAATACCATGCCCACTCATGCATTTTATAAATTTATAGATAGATTTATTATAGATACCAGTTGATCTATTAAAAAGCTAATATTAAAAAACAGCTTACAAGTACGGATTGAGTAAATTTGTGCCAACACGCAATACGTCGACTATCTCAATGTAGACACTAACATTAGGAAGAAAAATTTGCCTGTTCAGTCCAACTTGTCCGCTATACAAAGAGTTAAACGGAAGCGTACTCCCATCTGAAAAAAAATGTCACTTATTAATTCTTAATAAATGACGATTAAACTGTGTTACTACTTGAATGGATTCTCTCTTCCGCGTCAATATTATCCTCGGTATCTGATTCGTGTGACGGTTCGGGAAATTGCAATTCATCGTATTCAGAGTCTGGGGATTCAATATTGGTACTTGTTGGACTCAGGTGATTGCTGGATTCAGCCATTCTGCAAAAGTCAAGGAAAAAATACTTCTTATTAAAGATGATTATCTTTACAATTGCTTTTTCCTTCAAATCACATGCCTGTTTTAATGGTTCGATTTTTATAGTAAGTGAATGAAATTTATATTAAACAGTTAATTAAATCGAAGCATATTTTTAGATTTCCTGAAGCAAAAATTTACTTCTTTAAGGAAACAGGATGTTAAAAGTAAAAAAAAAAAAGGTATGTTAATTAAAGCGAATAAACAACCAATATTAATTAGTTTTTGCCACGTCATTATAGTTATAATAAACCGTTAATCTATTATAATTTTTACCAAATTCTTCTAGTAATCTTAGTTCAACATCTCTAAACGTTAAAGATGTACTTTCAAATTAGACTACATTCCAGGAACTTTAGGGCAACACCTTAATACACTAATTAAATTTGTTTAACAAAAATTCAGGTTGTCAATTTACAGCAAGAGCACCTGTCAATTCCTCACTTATAGTGCAACAGCTTACTCCTACTGTTGTTGTGGCCACTGTATTGCGATTATGTCATTTTAACATTATTCAATGACCCAAATTTTTATGCGGTGACATCGTCGATCCACGTGACGCGGTTTTGATTCAAGGAGTAAATAAAACTTTTCATATCGGACAAGTTGCTGAACCTCAACGCTGACGCAGACATCGTGCTGCCATCTTGCAATGACCAATAGAACTTGGCCTCTTATTCATTACTTTATTTACTTATTCTAGCATAAATTAATGATTAATAAAAAACAAAATCAATTTTATTCATATTAGTGCTCCATCTTCAAATAGTGACACAATTTACGAAGTAGAATGCTTTTGTTATTAAGGACCAATTTTTTGACACAAGAGTTCACTACTTCAGCGTTGAATGAAAAAAAAAAATAATTATTTGCAGAAAAAAAATTCCTATTTAAATTCTTTCTGCAAGTTTTAATAAAACTATTTATTTATTTTCTTCTTTTATCTTGACCTTGAAAGTTGTTTACACGAGTGCCGCATAGACCGGTAAGCGCGTCATTTGCAGCAGACGAGTCGTCATGTTGATTCTACATCAGATCGAAAGGGATAGAGGACATTCCATTTAAACATCATCGCATTCAAACTACATCGCAAAATCTGCTGTAAAAATCGTAAAAAATGTTCTAACAAACCGATCAATACGTTATTAATTTCGATGCAGCAGCAAAATTGAATTTAGATCATGACTCAACGCATGTCGTAGAATTTTAAGTTCAGGACCCCACCCAAAATTTTCTGTAGACTTTAAATCAAATTGAAGAAAATGTCAACCAGTTCGAAAGACTCAACACCCAGGCATTCGCCACCAAAAGATAATACTTCGAGAGATACCTCCACGTCCATTCGCACAATCGATACGAGTTTTGTCGATTTAACTACTAAAAGTGCTAAAACATTTTTGGCAGTGGCACTCGTATATTTTATGGGATACTATCGATTCAGCTCAGCGTGGGTGTTGATCGGCCTGATATTTTACGTATTTCGAGCAAAATATAAAACGGAGAAACAATTTAAGTTCGACATAGCGAAACATGCATCAGCTAACGAAAAAGAGAGTATATTAGCAAGAGTTGTGGATTTACCTTCCTGGGTAAGTAGTTTTTAGAATTTAAAAAAGTTTTGTGGTAAATAGTTTTTGTGCTGCATTTTCTTCTAATTTTAAATTTTTATGTATGACTGCAGAGATAAAAATATAAAGCTTGTTTAGTTCATTCCTACACAAAACTTGATTTGGCTGTCATCCAAGTTTTGTGTTTTTTTTATTCATTAGATGATATTTTTTGAAAAATTTCTATTTTCTTTCCAGGTTTATTTTCCGGACACCGAACGTGCAGAATGGATAAATAAAGTATGTTATGATCTGAATAAAATTTAACTCCAAAATATTCACCTCTCTAATAAACAGATATTGCATCAACTTTGGCCGAACGTAAATCACTTCGTTAAAGAGTTCTTAGTAGAAAATATTGAGCCGTCAATGCGAGAAATGATTAAACAATCAACAAAATTTGGCAATTTCAAATTTGATAAAATTCACCTTGGAGAAATTGTGAGTTGTTTGGTTACATAATCAATTTTCTTAATCATTAAACTTTAAATCTACTTGTAGCCACTCCGAGTCGGTGGAGTAAAAGTATACCGAGAACAGGTCTCTCGTCACGAGATTATAATGGACGTCGAGATTTTGTATGATTAAATTATTTATTTACGAGCATTAATAATGCATTAATTTCATTAGCTACGCCGGCGACTGCGACATTCAGGTTTTGATTAGTAAATTAAAAGCTGGGATTAAAGATATACAATTACACGGAACTGTACGAGTGATATTCAAACCATTAATTCACGAAATGCCCTTAATTGGAGGCATGCAAGTGTTTTTCTTAAACACTCCGGTAATTATTAGCAACCAAATAATGTAAATTGAATAAATTATTCCCATTTTTTGTTACAGATCGTTGATTTCAATCTAACAAATATGGCTGATGTGCTTGATCTGCCTGGAATTAGGTAACAAAGTGTCAAGCTAATGTTGCAAAGAAAATTCATGTAACCAAAATGACTGAGACATGTTGCTTTTATTTCACAGTGATATGATGCGTAGAATTGTGACTGATCAAATAGGAAATATGATGGTATTACCCAACAAGTTAACTATCAAATTAAACGACAGTGTACCTTCCAAAGTGTTGCGTTTCAGTGAGCCAGCTGTAAGATAAATATTGAAATTGATATATTTTTGTATTGATTATTATGTGTGATGATTAGGGTGTAATTAGAATTCATGTAGTGGAAGCAAAAGATCTGATGAAGTTAGATGTTGGAGTGCTTGGATTTGGCAAATCAGATCCTTATGGCATCATCACAGGTAAAAAAAAAAAATTTCTTAAAACATGCAACAGTTCAAGCCCTCGTATTAAATTCCTCACAGTGGGCTCACAAGAATTCCGAACTAAAGTTATCAATAACACTGTTAATCCAGTATGGGATTTCTATTGCGAGGTATGAGTCGTAATAAAATTTTGTAAATAGCCAAAAGTTAATTTATGTTGTAAGCGATTTCGTTGTGTTGTGTATTGGTCAATGATTGTTTTTTAAACAGGCACAGGTTGACTATTTGGAAGGTCAATCCGTAATAATGCAGTTCTTTGATAAAGATCAGGGCAACGATGATGATCATTTGGGGAGGTAATTGACTTCCAAATGCAGTTCTAGGGGCGCTATATCTTGGGATACTTTTGTGTACATGGTCAAGCTTCTTCTTTGTTATTGTCTGTAACTCTGTGTTTTTGTAATTGATTTTTTTTCTAAACTTCTATAATTAACCCAAAATGGTTTTGTTGCAACTCCAGATGTGGCAGTTTAAAGAGAGAAGTTGATTGAATCAAAAAGGTTATTTAAAGCAAACCACTTATTGAGGTTTTTAAAAAATATTTACCAAATAAGTCATGCCAAACTAAAATGCCTAAAATAAATATATTTGTATTACAATTTAAATGATATAATTATATCAACCTAAATTTTATTGTCTTGGATTTACCTATTAATTAAGATGTAAGATACCAATTCATCAAAATGACCCACTTATTTGCAGGCTATTGTAGACCAATTGCGGGGTCAGTGTGTAGAGATGGTGTTTTTTGACAAAGACCAAGGCAATAAGGATGATTTGCTTGGAAGGTAAAAGAATAAAGTCCGGATGTGTTTCATTAGGGCATGACTCATCTTCTGGTGTGAAAAGTACATTTTTGGTTGTAGTTAGAGTAGTAGTTAAAAATACTGTTGACATCTTACATTTATTAGGATTGCTGCAATTCCAGAACTTTATCACTTGAATGTTAGCTAAATAAGACTGAAGAAGTGCATCCTTCTTATTTAGACTGCAATTTACTTTTTCTCACCTCAATGCTGTTGTTTCTTTATCATATTTCATCACTCTTTTCATCCTGTTCTGCTTACATGTGTTTGCGTAACTTATATGTTGCTTGCCTCGCTTGCTAGCTAGGAAACTAAGTATAATAATTGTTTCTATTCTATGTCTCAGACTTAGTGTGGATATTCAAAGAATTGCATCCAAGGGTTCTACAGATACAGTTGAGTAAGATATGTGATAGTTTCCTTCATTTTTACTTATTAATTTTCTTTTTAGTGGATTCCTTTGGAAGAAGCCAAATCAGGCCAAGTACATCTGAAGATGTCTTGGCTTGGATTGAGTAATGATGTTCTTGACTTGGAAACTGTAATTACATAAGTTTATTACTTTTGTGTTAAATGGTTTTAGCAATTTTTTCAAATTTCAGCAACACAAAGAACTAATGCATCTGAAGGAATTGGGCTTATCCACTGCAGTGTTATTGGTATACGTTGACAGTGCTAAGAATTTACCAGTAAGATTGTATTGATGCAAATAGTTTGGTAACTTACGTAACCTTATATTTTAGTTGCCCTCTAAAACACCATTGGAGCCAACAGCAATGGCTAGGTTAACTGTTGGTTGCCAGAAGTATGAAACTGCACAAATAGGACCTACTTTAGACCCTGTTTGGGAAGAAGGGTTTTCCTTTAATGTGGCAACTCCTGAAGTCCAAGACTTTAGCTTAGAGGTATTACCCAAAAAAATTACTTTTGATCTAGTGACATTACAAAAGATAGTCATTCAAAGACCCATACTGTAAAACAACAGTGAATAACAATGCGCCCAGCTCATAATTTGTTATGTTGCAGGTTTTTGACGCAAAAACACAAAAAAGCTTAGGCCATATGAGCTATGCCATAGGAAGTCTCATGCACATCGACAACTTGGAAGTAATCCGCCCTTTCAGTTTAAAAGCTTCTGGTCCTCAGTCCAAAATTTACCTCACCTTGAGACTTCGAGTAATTAAAAAATCCAAAATTTTGCAGAGTATCCTTACTGAAAACCGTAAGAATTAATGTATTCCGACGATCTTCAGAAGTTGATGCTCTGCAAAGTGTTCAATATTACGTACAACTTCACACATATAAATTTCTTGTAGATATTGAAGTCTGGAGTGACTGTTCCAATGGATATTCGCGGAGAATTTACATCCGATACGTCAACCAACAGGTCGAGATCTGGATCGGACAGTCCAGTTAATACTACTCGATCAAGTCCTTCGCACGGGGTCAACACGAACGAAAATAACCCAACCAACTTAACCGACACTGCACCCGCAATACCCGAGACCATTCCTGAAACTGATAAGAATATCACTTCGGAAGTAGTAGATGAGACATTTAGTGATAATCTCCGACATCGCAACATGTAAGACATGAGTTGAGCTTAGAAAAAACTATCCTTTCTCTCAAATATAAAGTAGAAATTGGCAATAAATTTACCAGAATAAATATTAATGTCCAAATTATCAAACTTTACATTTATTGTGTAAATATACACAATATACTCTCATACAGACCAAAACAAATGTTATCTAAAATTGTTTTTTCAAGGTATGACTTAACGATAGGTTTAAGTTTTGCGTTATTTAATAGTAAATTTGAAATTTTTAATTAATCTTAGTAATTCGTCACCATCGTTTGAAAGTAATGTTAGCAGTGCAGGCCTTGGAAAGATTCAACTTACTTTACGATATAGTCATCAAAGAACTCGACTTATAATTGTAATCCATAAAGTTTAGTAAGTACTCTCATAGGGATATTATATGACAAATTCATTCATTCGATATGTTAGTGATTTGCCTCAAATTGAGGGAGATCTACCCGATCCATATGTCAAATTATATTTGCAACCGGATAAAAATCGGGATAGCAAACGAAAAACTCAGGTGGTAAAAAATAGTTGTAATCCTGTTTATGACGAAACGTAAGTTAAAATAGTTATAATCTCGTAATGGCACTGTACTACATTCTTATTTATTTGTAGATTTGATTATGTGATTAACCAGAACGATTTGAACAACATTCAGTTGTTAGTTACTGTGAATAATAGAAGTTCGAATATGTTTTCAAAAACTTCCGTCATTGGTCAAGTATGTATTACAAATAAGCAAATTATTAAATGATTTTATCTTGTTGTTTCTCAGGTTTCTGTAGATCTTTCGGTTATTGATTTATCTAAAGCCACAACAGCTTGGTAAGAACACTCGTAATTTTTAAACGTGCATTTCTATTGACCTTGCAACTTTTATGTCAGGTATGCTTTTGAAGCAGAAGCCAGTCAAAACTAAACGGGCAATGCCGGCTATTTGTTAGAATCTCGCGATAATGTAGCTTTTGTTATTATATGTTATTGTTTTTGACTTTTAGTTGTAATAATATTTTCTTACAATTTGTGTTTACATCATTTTATTAATCATGACTACCAAATTTGCATTTTCTCCATGTAATGTCAAGCTTAATAAAAAGCAAATGAAGTTACATACATTATTTGCTTATACACACTGACAGTTTTCTTTAAAAAAGATTTTTAGGTCATTTTTTCAAATTAAAGCTCCTCATCTGCCTACTGAGGGAATAGGCACAGCTAAAGTGATTTGCAAACACATTCTGTCAGTAAGACTCGCACATTTCTTACGGGGTTTTGTGAGCCAAAACATTTTCTAAAATTTCTTTACGACGATATGCTGTGTAGTTCAACCCGCACTACTTGTATTTCACTTCTGCATCAAAAACTTGGGTTATACAAACCTTTAATAAAACCTTATAACTAAGGATCGGGTATTAAAAAACATGCACCCGCTCCCGCCCGAGTTACTATGCATAAAATTGAATCTGTACAAGTATGTACTAGAATTCCACGAGACCTTCTCATGAATTCCGTCAGAGTTGAGTGGATTCTTTAAACTTGGTTCCAGCAACTATGCTTGAAGTACCAGGCTGTTTTACCGGAAGGTTTTTGTTTTTACGTTGGATATCTTTCATGTAAGGCAGATTAAACAGCAAAAACACACACACTCCATGTAGTGATATAATAACCATCGGAAAAATCCAATATAATTCAATCATTGGTTTCAGAAAAAAGGCAACAGAAACAGATCCTCCACTGATGAAAGTCAAAAGCAGCAATTTTGAATACACGTACTTCCTGAAAAGTAAATTCTTGAATCTCAAGTTGAAAAAAAATTGCTTAAAAAACTTACAATTTTTTGCTTGCTCTTTGATTGACATCACATACATCTGTTGCAAGTTTTCTAAGATTGATGCAAATAAGCAGAAATAATACAACATTCACAAAGACAACGACAAAAAATCCAATGGCTTTTCTGCCAATAAATAACTTTGTTCTGCAGTAATTCCTAAGTCCAAATTTAGCACTTCCCATGGCAATGACCAATAAAGGTATTCCATAAGCATAAAGACATTTGCTTAAGAACCGATTAGTAGTTCTATCAGTCGTCATTAAAGACTGTCTTGATCGAAACTTTCTCCATATGTCAAAACTCATCACATTTTGCCAAGAGTAAATGGAGAAAAATGTAAACTCTCCAAATATGCAAGCAACAAATACCCATTTTGGGTTAATAAAAGATGTAGGAAGCGTTTGACGTATAACCATCATCGTGTAAGTTGTAAATAGACTAAGGATGTAGCATTGCATCGGTCTGTAGTCATGAGTTTTAGTACTTCGGCCTATATTTGTAATAAATGACATCAAAAGGCAAATTAGAGATAGAGCCCATAATGCCAAGAAGAAAATGTCCAAATCAAAAGCTGGAGGTATTACATTAGATGGAATGCACGCGTAGAGTGAGTTGTTTTTCAAACGATAATTTCCAGGATTGAACATTTGGTTTGATGGCCAATGGTAAAAACTCTTATTTTCAGAGATGGTATAGAGTTCTCTTAATTGATATTTCCACTTTAAACAAGTGGAAAATTGCGATGACAAAGAAGGCGAAATATCCTCACTTCTGTTATGCATGATTTCGTGGGCACAGTTTACATTGGTTTACAACCAGATTTTCTTTGATATTTCCGCTTGGAAAATGTGGGAAATTTTTGTTTTAGTTTCTTAGAAATACCAGGAACTACAACTTCCTTCTGGAAATACGACTTCCTTTTAGTCAAGTAAATCAATGTTTCATTGTATGGTAATTGAAATAATCTTTCAATGACGAACTGATTAATAACATCAGTTATTAATCTATTAATAATAGTTTTTCGAAAAATATGACGTGTAAACGCTTAGCTTCTCTGCATAACAAAATCGTAGGGTTTTAGAACATTGCACCTCCCATGTGGATGCTTCCTTCTTTTAAGTGAATTTTTGATTTAGGGAAATCCACAAGAAGCAGTAAAAGTTATTTTAATAACTGCTTAACTAAAAAGTTTGAAGTTTTTTTACTTGAATTTTTTACTTGAATGTTCTAAAACTAAAAAATATAAATTAATACATGATATGAGGTCAAGTAATGAAATGTAATAAATAAATTTTGCTTAACAATTCGAGATTGTGGGTGATGAAATATTATGAGAAAATGAAGTGAGAAAGCTTCGAGATTGTGGATGATGAAATACTATGAGAAAATGAAGCGAGAAAGTTTCAGAGCTTATTTAAAAAAAAAAAATTATCAATATCTTAGTAAACTAATTTGTTGCTACAAACTTCTTAATTTTTTTTTATACTATACTGATAATCTGGAGACAGCTACGTATCACAAGAAACACAAAACCATTTTCTTTAATTTTGTTAAAAGTAAGCGCCAATTAAGCTATCGTGATGTTGAAAGAGGATTGTTTACAATTCTGCGAGAAGTGGGTAGAGAAGAGGGAAGGTTATCAGAAAGAAGTCAATGTCCATTTGCAATCTTGGTCAAGTAAATGATCCTAAAGAGACTTTAAAAGATAAAACCCCTCAATCTCAGTTCTGTTTTTCAAGCTGCAGGTCACACTAATAGTCACAATGAACTCGGAAAAAGTGAAAAAACTAATTGCACAAAACTTCACGGATCCGTATTTACCAACTCATCAGCTAGGTATAACTTCATTATATTCTTATTTTAACATACACTGATTTATGGGATTTATATCTAATGTTTTAACCTATATCAGATAGAATATTTGTGCCTATTGCACGTGGCTTTCAGTAATCTTGATTGGTCAAGAAGAGACCAATATAGCTTTGATTTAAAGTTTGTACAGGTGGTTATAAGTGTTGATATCTTAACAGCAAAAGTGAGAATCAATTTTTTAAATAGGTATTACACGTTAGTAAAGTTTTTAAAAATGTTTTCATCTTTAACGTTGAAGTAATTAATGATTATATATGAATATATTGTGGGCACCGTTTTTTGTATAAAGATTTGTATAAAAAAAACTGAATTACAAACTGATTAGGAAGTCATAGAGCACATGTCTACTCTCTAGAATTTTATATTCATGATTTTGCAGACGTTGCTTATTATCAATATTAGATTAAATATTGTAAGGTTCAACAAATTTTTTTTATGGAACTCTCATGTTTCATCCTTTTAAAAGCAACTTAATTACTACGCGTGGATAAGTGATCCGTCTGGTCTAACCTTTGAAATTGAACAAAACCTTGAAAAATATAACTTGGAAGTCAACACTTACGCTCTCCATAATGCTATTACCGTTAATATATGAAATAACAGCAGCGGTACTAAATTGATACATGAGTTTGGGAAATACCCTGCAGACCCACACAATCAATGGCTCTTTGGTTAAACTTATGTCTTGAAAAACAGCAATAACAGTTGTCAATAAATAATTATGCATTAGTAACTTGCAAAAACATGTCTTATCTGTTGCCATAACCCTTAAACATTGAATTTTTTCTATAGGTCCAGATTATGTAATACCAAGTGATGACATTAGAACATGGTCACCGAATGGTGCAGTAAAACTTTTAGAAAACGAAAGCCTTGATTTACCCAAACCTGAATCAGTAGTGACTTTCTTTCGAAAAATAGTTCAAGAATTTCCAGACAATCCTGCATTATGCATAAAGCGGGATGGCAGATGGGTGTCTTGGACTTATTCCCAATATTGGGAGCAAGTACGAGTCATAGCAAAAGGTTTTATAAAGGTATGTAAAATAATAAAAAAATTTGTTTGGAATAAAAGCATAACATCTATAATTATACAGCTTGGTCTTTTACCTTTCCATGGAGTTGGAATTTTGGGTTACAATTCACCTGAATGGCTAATAAGTCATATGGCTGCAATATTTGGAGGGTAACTTGAATTTAATGAAGAGTTAAAATTCACGTTTCTTATAATATCATCCAATAGAGGCTTTGGTGCTGGCATTTATACCACCAATTCACCCGAAGCTTGTTATCATGTACTCAATGATTGCGAAGCCAATATTGTTGTGGTGGAAAATGAAATTCAATTGCAAAAAATTCTTAAAGTTATAGATCGATTACCTCATCTTAAGAGTATAGTACAATACTCTGGAACTCCTAACCACCCAGATGTTTATACGGTAAGCATAATTTATATTATTTACATTATACAAATATCCTATTTATTTTAGTGGGATGATGTATACCAAATTGGTCTCTCGGTTTTGGATACAGTTTTGGAAAGAAGAATTAAAGGCCTAGCTGTAAACCAATGTTGCACTTTGATATACACAGTGAGCATAAGCACAAACACTGAATTTTTCCGAATAAAACGTTTTGCCTATTACAGTCAGGTACCACAGGAAACCCAAAAGGAGTAATGCTTTCACACGACAATGTAAGTTACATGTTTTCTTAGTGACGTAAATAGTACCTGGGCATATACTTTCAGATGCTATTTGAAGTGAAATATTACAACAGCATTATAAAACCAAAAAAAGGCGTTGGTTCGGCAGTTTCTTATCTTCCTTTAAGCCATATTGCAGCATTGGTAAATCATTGAATTGCCATAATATATGTTGAAGTTGTAATGCTTCGATTTATTTAGGGGACTGACTTGTTTTTAGCAGTGTGTTGTGCTGCAGTTGTTTACTTTGCTCCACCTGATGCTCTCAAAGTAATTTTCTAAAAGCCTAAAATTGTGACCTTATTTAATTTTTTTTTTGCAGGGAAAGCTTATAGAAACTCTTGTTGAAGCAAAACCAGTTGGATTTCTGGGTGTGCCAAGAGTCTTTGAAAAAATTTGCGAAAAGATAAAGATTGAAGAACTCAATATGAATTTTATCAAGCGATATTTATTCCTTTGGGCAAGAACTCAGGCAGCTAAATACCATGCCCAAGGGAAAATAAAGTAAGTATGCAGGTAACGCTACCAAAAATCGCGAAAATGTTATTTTTACTTAACTTCTAAAAATGTAATTGCTACGAATTCTATTAATTAGAGATTTCATATTTCAGACTTGTTCGCAAACCATTTCTATTCACTTTGGCAAGTAAATTTGTTTTGGAAAAGATTAAAAGGATGTTAGGTTTCCAACGACTTGAACATATATTTTGTGGCGGCGCACCACTGTCACTTGAAGTTCAGCAATACTTTTTAGAATTAGATATTTCCGTAATTCAGGCTTATGGGTTGAGTGAATGTACCGGTAATGAAGCAATAGAAAATGATTTCCTGAATAAACACTTATTTTATGAAAAATTGGTTAGGTATTCACATAATGGATGACAAAGATGATATTACGGTAGGAACTGTTGGAAACGTCTCGTCATACCCGCCATTGGAAATTAAAATCTTAAACCCGGACGAACAAGGATGTGGAGAGGTAGTCTATTCTATGTAATAATTTTGTAATTAGAGCTAACGCCTATTAAATCTTATAGGTTCTTCTACGAGGAAGAAATGTTTGCATGGGTTATTTAAAATTACAAGATAAAACTTTAGAAATACTTGACTCCGATCGGTGGTTGCACTCAGGAGATTTGGCCCATGTCGACAAACAAGGATTCTTACGAATCACTGGCAGAATAAAAGGTTACTTTGAACAACTGAAATAATTTACACGGACTTAGCGCAACTTCTCGTATCTTAAACATATCATGGTTCACGGGATGCGCAGATCGACATTTAGAACAAAGACTTGTTTTCTGCGCATCCCGCAGATCATCGCAAAAGTTTTAAGAATGAGTTCCATAAGTCAAGTTGCGTTTCGCCCCATCTCTCACTTTTGAAATTTAATATATTTTTAGACATTATCGTCACATCCGGAGGAGAAAATATTCCACCGTTAATAATTGAAGAAGCGATCAAAAGGTTTTTACCAGCTGTAAGCTATTGTATGGTAGTTGGAGATCAGAGAAAATATCTCACTTTGTTGCTTACACTAAAGGTCAGAACAATTTTAAAAAGTTACAATCAATGTTTATCACAGTCGTTCTTACAGACTGAGTTGAATATGGACACCCTTTTGCCAACAGATGAATTAAGTGCTGAAGCAATAGAATGGTGCAGAACTGTTGGTAGTTCAGCCGAAAAAGTTTCAGAAGTTATTCGAAATAAAAACGACAAAGTGTGGGCGGCAATTCAAGAAGCCATCAATAAGTACAATAAAGAATTGGCCATCTCTAATGCTCAAAAAATCCAAAAATGGATTATTATTCCACAAGATTTTAGCATTCCAACTGGGGAATTAGGTAACTACACGATTAAACAAGTTTCCTATTCACCCATTTATTATTAATTTAACATTTCATAAAAGTTTGAAATGTTTTTAAAAAGGTTATGAATAATTCTTTGACGTTTGAACTTTGTCCCTTTTAAAGCAAAAAAAAACTCAAACAAAATGTAAATGAAATGATTTTTTCCCCTCCATTTTAGGGCCTACAGCCAAGCTGAAAAAACCCTTTATTTTGGAGAAATACGCGAAAGAAATTGATGAAATGTATAATTGATGACTATTCACAAAAGAGCCTTCATCAACACGAGTGTTACAAGAATATCAACTGAATTTAAAAAATTAAAGCCATTTCGGCACACTCACACGACCATAGCACTGTATTTTGTTAAGTACCTTTACCATTATTAAGGGCATTAAAAATAACCAGCTTGTCATTTAAGAATTTTGGGACGACATTATACCCAGCTCCAGCTAGCACATATTGGAGCATGGAGGTACCTCGAACCGCCGAAGGACCTCACGATGCTTCTCTTCAGAAATGTTACCCTTTTGTGAAATAACAAGTAGAATATCGATGATCCGGCCAATCATCGATATTCTTTGCAGGTGTACCGCTTTCGCTAAAATATAATGCTTACCTGAAAATGATTGACTCGATCATAATGCTTCTCTTCAGGCAGGGTGACCACCTCTCCGGTTTTCACCCGGAGTCTCCGGTTTTTAGCCCTGAAACACAGACCTCCGGTTTTCATGGTAATTTCTCCGGTTTTCGCTGATTTTGTACATGCATGGCCTACAAATTTAACAGGTCTGTACTGTAAAAAATAATATAGTTCAATAACTTGCCGCAATGTGCAATAAGTTAGGAGTGGCGCTAGCGCATTATATCAATATTTTTCTATCATCAACTTCCGAGTTTCAGATGTATCGTCTGGTTTTTACAAAAAATTGGGTAGGGGTACCTCAGTGGTGTATCCCATTAGTATACCTACTCTAATCTCAGGTTTTTCGGAAATTGAAAGGTGGTCACCCTGTCTTCAGGTCGAAGAACCAACCATTGCTACGATTTTTATTCTGTATTATAACAAAAAAAAAAAACAACAATTAACAACTTATTACTTGCTTTCAAATTATTTAAGAGCAATTTTATCTCACAGATTCCAAACCAAAAGTTAACAAAATACACCATCATCCCCGGTTCAAACAAGTTTAATAATACCCTTTTCTTCTACAATCGAATTAATCCTAACCGTATGAACAATCTCCTCCACACTTTAATTTTAAAATTAAAAATAATAAGTAAATAAAACCCTTGCAAATATTGTATTATATATGGAATATCCCACGGTAGAGATAAGTTGTAAAAGTGCATTGCAGGGAAAGCCAATATCCAACATACGCCACATACGATCATTAACTTCAAATAAAATCGCCAACTAACAAAAATATATAACTCAATAAAAAATTATTCACAAATCCAAAAATCCATACTCACATGTTTTCATGAATGTCTTGCAATCGCCTAACTCGCCTAATTTGACGGACATTATAAGCAATTAAAATAAAGAACAATAAATTAATTGCCTGCGTTATTTCAGGCAGAAGATACTGAATCGTATTTTGAGTTTCATTATGATAAAAAGGATGCTCACATTTTTCAACATCAACACTATGACCAATATCCTTCAAAAGATAATAATCTACCAATAATAAAATAAGAGGCGCACCCCAAGCAAAAATATTCTGAAAAAAAAATTTCAGACAACTTCCATAGGGATTCCAGTGAAGAATTCGATCCTTATGTAAATGCCGCCACATATCAAAAGTTACAACACTCATCCACGTAAACGTTGTGCGCAAAAAATATCTTGCACCATAATGCAAGGCACAAAAGAATATATTTTCTGCTGATTTAACAAAATAAATTATGAGTTTTGCTAAAAACGCTAAGAAAAGCGTAAACATATGTAAAATTATCGGTTTTCTGTCAAAAGTACTTAGTGGAACGAAAATTTCAAGAAAAATTGCAATTATAAGAGATACACAAGAAATTGCACATTCAATGGCTAACAACAAATCATAGTAGTAAAACGGCGGTGAGACACATTGTGGAACACACACATAAACACACTTTTCTTCAATAATTATTCTATAATCACCAAAAGAATATTTCCCGTAAGATTCATCCCAAGCACATTCTCCTGGCGCATATTTATAAGGTGGATCATATATGATATTCAAGTGTTTGTCTATCTTAAATTCGTCGTCATTTAATTTCCATTTCAAGCAGTTCGATGAAAATGGCATGCAAGTTGTAATTGCCGTATTTGATGCGGATATATTGAAAACGTGAGTTACTTTGGGGAAAAGGGTAACGTTGAAAACACTCGTGACAAGTTTTTTCGTAAACCAACGTAACTGTCTTTGACTTAAAATATGCTCTTTACAATTTAAGGTCTCATTTTGGGTGTAGTAGGTCAAGATCAGGTCACAACTTGACGAGTTAGTACAATTACGAAAAATCGTAGCATACCTGCCATTATAGTTTGTGGAATAAAGAAATGCTTGAAGACGCTTCACTTGATATAAATGGAACAGTATTATAAAAATCGCAGCAAAAAACATTTTCACAATGAACTAACTCCTACAAAATATTAAACTGACTTGCAGTTTATATTGCTTCGTCATTCAGTAAGGAATTATTTATGAGGTTTAAATGTCTATATCCTTTACTTTTTGCATTTTTAATCATTTTGATTACTTAATTTCTTTGTATTTCTCTATATTCTTTCCCACAAACCTTATTACACAGATGAAGTTTTTCAGGCGTGAAAATCATTGAATCGATTCTTTTTTGTGCCAAGGTTATTCTTATTTTTGATTGAAAGACAAATACTCAAGATTAAAATTGTCTTTTATTATTTAAATTAATTGAGACCAACTATTTTCTCTATAAAACGAAATATTATAAATATATTGCATAGGATATACTCTGAGCAACTCAATCACTTACAATCACCCCCAATTAAATAAAAGAATTTAAAACTGCGTTAGCTAACAGCCAGCAGTTGGCCTGCTTCAGGTTCTGAAGACAATGCAGTACTGTCAGTTATCCCTGTAGCTGTGGCTGTTCGTGAAGGCCTCACATAATGTCGTGACTTAAAACATAATTATTAAGAATCGACTCTGATCGGGAAAAATGGAAAGAATATTTGCTTACCAGAGATGGTTTTCCTAACCACAATGCTTTCACTTCCCATCTCACTAGTGCTATTATGTACGTTGGTATTACTGTACAAGGGACTAAATAAAGTAAGGCTGGTTGGGCTGTGTTCATAAAATACATGGCAACAAAAGTAATGACAAGTCCTAGAGCATAACCTGTAGCAAATAATAAATTTATAAAGATGTGTTTAAACTGAGTTGTGGTTACCTTACAAACTGTTGTGATTGTAAAATAAATCTTGTTTCTACCAATTTCAACATCGTATGTGTGTAAATAAGCTATTAAGAGTCCTAGTTAAACACATTTTAAATATTAGAACCGTTTCATCTTTTTAATTTTTTATGTAATTTCTCACCTGGAATTAAAACATCCCCAAAACCTAACATTGATACGGGCATATCCCCACACACACTTTCAACTTCTGTTAAAGTTAAGTGAGGTACTATGAATATCATTGGTACTTGCTCTCCTTGGGCACTAGATGTTGCTACTTTAACCATGACACTTTCTTTTTTCTGTATAAAAAAAAGTAAATGGTTCATGACAATAGAACTAAGACCCTTTACAAAACTTACTGGTGTTAAAAGCGGTGTGACAAAAACGAAAAATACATCAT
Organism: Pachymerium ferrugineum; assembly: GCA_034686365.1. Classification (NCBI taxonomy): domain Eukaryota; kingdom Metazoa; phylum Arthropoda; class Chilopoda; order Geophilomorpha; family Geophilidae; genus Pachymerium; species Pachymerium ferrugineum. The sequence goes on along the minus strand of JAQGAS010000675.1, from coordinate 9,223 downwards.
AAAGAATTAAAACCACACATAAAATTGTTGCGATCTAAAGTAAAATTGTCCTTTGGTTGTAGCAAAAGTAATTTATTCTTGGCTGTGGCCAAAAGAAAACCAATGCATTGAGCCGCTAGAATAAGACCCACTCCCACAATAATGAATGTCCTTATAATCTCCACTTAGAAATACAAATTGGGATAAGTTAGCTGCCTTTGAAGTTTCACGCATACATTAGCCCAATCAATTGCTGGGTAGTTTTTGTTTCGATTTGGCCTTTAGGTCTGTTAACTCACTGATATTATTTGGATTTGTATGTAATTTCTGAGCAGAGAATCTGGGGCACTCATTAGTATGAGGTGACCATTCTCTATTCTGGCGGTACATCGGTATTCTTTGGTCGTAGTACCATTGCATTAGGTAACTGCAAGTTCCTTAGTAAGTTAACGCAAAACAATGTTCCCAACACGTCTTGAAAAATCCAAGCATACCTAAAACATGCGCAGAATAAAGTTTTAGTTGTCACAGTGAAACAAAGTATTATACCTTTCTTTTCTTAAGACTATCCATGTTATGACTATAGCAAGACTAGCAATTGCGAGAAAAATTTGAGCAAGGGAAATAGTGTATGTTTTTCCACAAATCTTGAATGGAGGCAATCTGAAAAGCAATAAAGATCTGTATTTTAAAATAACCAAAGAAAAGTAAATTTTCTTACATGTATATTGAAAATTTTATATATTTGAAAAACGAATCAAATATATGAAATGTGCTAAAGACACAGGCTATAGCGAAGACTGCAATTACAAAATAAACTGAAAATAATGAATATTTGTTTAGATCAAAATCTTTATAATGGTTCAGCCAGCTTACTCATATACTCATAATAAAAATAAAATAGCAGTAGTAATGAAGTCATTAAAATAACTGCAAAAATGCAATCATAATAATAGTTATAATTGTGTATCTGGTATGGGATTGATTTGGTGCTCGAGATGGAGCACTGCCTAATGTAGCTGCCACTGCCTGACCAGTTCCTCGTCGTCTTCGATTACGTAAGCTTTAAAATAAAAAAAATTATCTTATACTATTTTTGAAATAATTAACCAAAATTTTAACTGACTAGTTGTAATGAATTATTCCACACCAATAGCTCCCAGCAACTAGGGTTCCAACAGCCCATAACCAAATTATTAGATGAGCATACTCAAGTCTTTTCTTCGTATCGGTGAATAATTTAACCCTAATGTCACTGCCTAAAGACTATACAAAAAAACGTAATTAAAAAATAAAATTTATCAAGAAAGCAGGTCGTTTAAAAGTCTAAGATTACATTAGTAATCTAACCAGTAATTCTTTAACACTTTTATTTGACATCATCACCACAGGTATCGTTATATTGGGATAATTCTTTTTTTCAATGGGCTGCAACAAGATATCCAAGATTATTTTCATGTTAAACTATAAAAATTAAGTTATCTGGTTACTTTTATAGTTGTAACTGTAACATTTATGTCAGAAGTAGTTGTTGTTGTGACTGGAGGTAGAGTAGACTTCTGCTAAAATATTTAAAGTGTTTCAAACGAATATTCATTCTATATATAATTCCCTTAAATATTCTTACTTCTTCTTCCTTCGGAAAATTTATAATTAATCCTTTGGCCCCTGCAGCCTGTACAATGTTAGCTTTTTCTCTAAACGTACAAGGGTAACGAATGACTAGGGCAACAGCACCAGACATGTTTTTCATCTCCTCGCTCGGTGGCGTACACGCATCCCATGGTAATAAATTGGCAAGAGGATATAAAGGCTGTTTTTAAGTGGAGAAAAAGGTCAATACAAAAATTAATTTTCATACCAAAACTAAAACCATACCGCTTTAGATCTGTTTTTAGGCATTTGCCCTATAGCTGGCTCGTACTCTACACAAAAATTTTTTTCACGTGTGTTTGTTTGGGCATAAATAACAGCCCTGTTTGATGAAACCTAAAAAATCAAAATAAATGGATGGTGTGTTAACATTGAAAAGTAATTTTCCAAAAATTTTTGGAGTTGTTTCTCATAACATAGACATTATCTAATCCTGCAGTAATATTTCAACTTACTAATTGGCATGTTGTAAGTAAAACCAAAATTAAAGATAAAACAATCATTCCAAAGTAGATTTCCGATATCTGAACCTAGTATTTTTTCAACATGTTTTCCTTCTGTTGCACTGTGGCACCCTCTATTGGAATTTTTAGGGCGCTTTAAGTGCCAAGCTCTTATTAGAGCAGACTGAATTTAGCATTATATTTCTTTTTACTTTAAATTTGAGTGCAAATTTTTTTAGTAGTGACGTTATTAAATCTATCATATTGCAATAAAATGACAATAAAAATTTATAAACTACTTTAGTTTATTAAAATAGAAAAGAACATGAATTAACAAAAACTTATTCGCACCCTATCTATGAACAGTAAACGGGTTCGTCGCTGCATTGCCTAAGGTGCCGGTAGAATAATATCCGTTGTTCCGGGTGGTGGAGGCTCTTCATCACCCAGTTCCGACTGTTGATTTTGGACATTTTGATTTTTATAATCATTTGTTGCAGTTGTTGGGTTGCAAAAAACTTTTTCTTCTGCAATTGGTGAAGGAAGCAATTGGTAAGGTGCAATAATATCTTTTGTTCCGGGTGGTGAAGGCTCTTCATCACCCAGTTCCGACTGTTGATTTTGGACATTTTGATTTTTAAAATCATTTATTGCAGTAGTTGGGATGCAAAAAATTTTTTCTTCTGCAATTGGTGAACGTTTTTTTTCACTCGCTTGCTGCAAATTTTCAAATTTAATAACTGCATTTTCAATCAAAGTTATCGGCCTGTCTCCCAGCTGGGCAGCTATTCTTTTTGCCTTTTCAATTGCTGACTCCATCATCGCCTGCTTACTCCTTGCCTGTGCAGTCCAACGAAAATTTATAATGGTAGGTATTGAATTTGACTCAATTTTGTCTGTCTTTGCCTTATTAACGCCTTTCTCTTCAGATTTCTGTGGTTGGATTACAGGCGTAAAAGCAGATGTAACTGGCAATTTAGTTGTCGGAGTAGCAACTTTTTCTTCTCTACAAATATGCCTTTTAGTTTTCTCAGGTACGTTTATTTTTCTTCTCCGTAACTTTTCTCTCTTTTCATCCAAAACTTCTCTTTTGTGGATTTGGCGATTGGGCTTTATTTGACTATATTTGTTCAGATTCTTCACGGAGTCCTTTGAATGCCTCCTCGAATCTTTTGTGTAAGAGGTTATTGTGCCGACGGTCTTGCCTCTCTGCTGTTTTAAAGTTTTGGAGTTGATATCTTCTTTACGTTGCAACATCAAACTTAATTTTTCCCTTCCTTTTTCTAAAGTTGCATCATCTGGCTTTTGTGTTATTTTGACGAATCTATTTTGAATCGAACGTTGCTCTACTGATGTAGTGTCCAAAACATATTGCTAAATCAAAAATGTTGTGTGAAAAAATATACGAAACATCTTAAGAATTAAAATACCTTATATTTAAAATTGTGAGTCTCATTCTTTAAGTGCAGTTCTGAAGAGTTTGCATCGCCAGTAAATTTATCACATAAGGAGCAATAAAAACCTGAAACGGGCATCATAAATTGAACTCCTAAAACAAGAAATATTATCAATAATAAATTCAAAACTGAAGTAAAAATAAAACCTTGGATTGCTGTTACCGGATCCTCTGTGGGATACATACACTTCGCTGGAACTTCGGGATGCCATGGGCGATAATTTGGGTCAATGTGCTATTTAATAAGTAATATAAATCCAATATTAACTGAAGCTAAGTTATTCTCTGTTGTTTTAATAAATACTTGAAGGTGTTTGTGGTCTTGTAAATGACGTAAATATTCATGAAGATATGGAAAAGTGTCATTACACTGCTCACACCAATGAGTTCCTGCGTCAAAAAACTGGCCCTCTGTCCGACACTCCTCTTTTTTTATTTCAATTTTTATACCATCTTTCTTGTCCTGTAAATCTCTCATTAAATTAATAATACTTTCAAGAAAAAAATGATTTTTTTTTTTACTTGTTGGTTTTCTTGTTTTTCAAAAAACTGGCCCTCTGTCCGACACTCCTCTTTTTTTATTTCAATTTTTATACCATCTTTCTTGTCCTGTAAATCTCTCATTAAATTAATAATACTTTCAAGAAAAAAATGATTTTTTTTTTTTTTTACTTGTTGGTTTTCTTGTTTTTCAACAAGAGAGTCATCAGCTGCGATGGCATCTATTGCCGTGAAGAGGCTACTTATTTGTCTACTGATTTCATCTTGCAAATGAATGTTTTCCAATAATAATGAATTCGCTTGTGCATCCTTTTTCATCATTAATTTTTTCTGTTGTTTGGACAGTCTGGCGTAATCTTTTTTCAACATTTTAAGTTTATTTTCTAAATTCTCACGTCTTTGACGTGAAACCTTCTTCGATTGAATCAATTTCTCCGTTTCTTGTAAAGTAAAATAATTTCTTTATTTCAAATCTATTAGTTTGGTTTCGAGAATATATTACCATTGATTGCAATAACTTTATGCTTTTCCGATATTTTCAATTTGTTCTGGCAGTATCTGTCCGAACCTAATAAAATGTTGAATTTTAATTGACAAGTTTTTAATAGCAAAGTTTTATCGGTTTTTACCTTTATTTTGTTCTACTTCTTTATTTATAAATAGGTTTTTATCCCAAAGGTTACAAATTTGAAATTTTTTTTGATCAGCACCCAGATATTGTTCGGAGTTAGATGTAGGACAGCATATTGCTCGGCAATTTTCTTTTGTATCTGAATTCTCGTAAAAACGTTTCTCATACATTTTGAGAAGATCAAGATCTCCAAAACCAGGAATGTCTGTTGTTGCGGTTACTGAAAGCTTAGAATGACCCCCATCAATTTGGTGGCCATGAGAAAATTCTCTTTTGCTGAAAATGTCAACCATATCTTCTTGTTTTATTTGGTTGTTTAAACAGCTCCATTTTAATTCTGGAAAAGTGTTTTCCTAAAATGAGAAAATGGCATTAATTAAAATCAAATTTTTTTTTTTGGAAACAAACTAATCTATACGCGATTAATTCCTCGCTGGATACAAGAGGATGATTTGCTTTCATTCACTGTGTTAAAAATGCCATCTTCCGAAAACGATGTTTCTTTTTCCTCTTTGTTAAGATATTTTAAAACTTCCATTTTAAAATAACTTGAAACTTGGCGTGGCTGTTTATTAAACGTTTCGAGCTTTGTGTGTCCTGGTCCTGACCGTACGCTGCGCACATCTCCACTTAATATCTCGACCGACGACTTCGAGTATTGTCCTAACTTTCAACAATAAAATTTGGCTCCACCTTGCGTTAAATTTGGCATGTCTCACAAAAAATTTGAATAAAAATAAGAAGGGAAATAACAAAAATAGTTTAAAGTAAAAATGACTTATGACCAATATACTATGTATTCAAGAAAGGTTTCGTATAGTGGGCATAAGTCAGGTGTCAGTTTTTATTCTTTCTTGAAAAAATTTTGATTTCTCAGGAAAGGAAAACCAATAACTTGAGTAAATTATTCATGCTCATGTAAACTTCCAGATTTATAGTCGAACAACTATGCCAGACAAAAAAGATGCGGCCAGAAGAAAAGATTTAAATAACAACTTCTGATCTTGACCCGGTTGTTCGGCAAAACTTATCTGTTATAAAAACAAATTGATAACTTAATTTGAATATTTTTAGGTATTTGGACAATAAGTAGGAAGATTCTTCTGGCGTTGCAATTATCTGGACAATACAAGCTGAGGTAACTGACTCAACATTGGTTAGAGCTTGGACGAATATGTACATATGTATGTACATATTCGTCCAAGGTTAGAGGATTGCTGCTCACTAACTCCTGAATTTCACCAAGCAATCAGTATTTTTTATGCGGCACCCAAAAGACTAGTTTAGTACATTATTTGGAAAAATATTCTTGAGATTTATTTGTCAAAAAAGTGCGAACCATTTTTCTTTATTTTTATTCATGGACCACGTTTGTTTCTATATTTAGAATTGCACAAAAATTCCTTTTTTCTTACTATGTATTGGTGGTATACGTACCTAACTTCAATGTCATGGCGTAATAAACCGATATTAAGTGTAAAGCTAGATTAGTTATTTATTCACTTCACATTAGCATAATACCAAATTACTTAGATGCGGAATCTTTATGGATGCAATTATGTGTCGAAAAACCTCATGTTAGGGCGCTACAATTGTAATCACGTGATGCATATTCAGAACCTCCGATATTTGACACCAGGTTGCAGCACACCCTGGTCGCCATTTTGGATGCAGATTCTTGAAGGTTATTATTAGCTGGGACAGCTTTGTTTATTACGTTAATATTTGCTCTTCAAACTACCTGCAGGAATCCATGATAGACGACCAATGGTTTGTCATATGTATGTATGTTTTTATGTATGTCGTGGTAGTTGTTTATATGTTAGCACAGACAAAAATTGGAATTTACTGTGATATTATTGCCACAGTTGGGCCTTAATCAATGTGATCTGCGTTTTGTTAATTAAATCAAGGATTATGTAAGTCTTATATACGTCCTTGGTTAAATGTTCATATAGATTTGTAGCAACGGTTTCACGAAAGAAAAATTATCTTAAAAAGATCGAAAAACAAGGATCATGGAAAACATTTATTTTTCAAGCCATGTACGGTTGGGGAGCACCTTGCTTAATTATTGGTGTTAGTAAATTGTTTTCAGTGACTTCTTTTAGTGATAAACCCTTTACTTCAATGAGATGTACTTTGGGTGCATTTACCGAACAGCGTATAAAATGATATTTTTAGGGGTGTCTACAGGGTTTTGTCATGCTTTAACGTCGTGTTTGCAGTTTTGGCTACTTTCAATTTAAGAAAGATAGGAGACGATGTATTGCAAGCAAACCCCCACGTCTCAAAGCAACTGTAAGTTTGTTTCGAGTGCGTCAGAAGGCAGGCACCATGTTGACTTATTTTAATATTTGATGTGTTTGGAGAAAAATTTAAAACAAAATTCATTAATGTATTAACGAATCAACGAATATTGCTTTTTGGTCACGTCTTGTAATGTTAGTTGTGTAGCTAGAGTGATATGTCATGCTGGGACATCACCCCCTAGGACGAAAGATCCCACGAATTCTCAGTTACTGCATAAAAAAAAAACGTTATGCAGGTGTGTTTGAAATTTATTTTTTAAAATTGACAAAAAGAGGCCTCGAGTTGTGTGCCAGACCCAAAAAAGCCGCTGCTATTTCCACTAAAAACATTACAAGGAAACTAAACGGTAACATAAAACTCAGCTTTTAATATTTGAATGCACTTTAATCATTGCTTCCAAATTATTAACACTTTACATCAAATTTTAAATCCTCTGTACTGCCAACTAAATAAAAATGCAGTAATAAAGTGAAAACTGCGGTTTCTGAAAAACAACAATTCAGAAACTATGCTTCCGAAATCTGCAAACAAATTTTCCCATTTGTTTTTCCTGCAGTATATATATATATATATATATATATATATATAACACTAACGGCAACCTTTGATCTTTGTAACGGTCGTAGCTAGCTTCTAATTACCCTGAACCTATAAATTATATACCAAACGATAGTCCTTTTTCTGTAGGTTAGCCCAAAATTATGAAACAGCCCTAAACTTACATATTTTAAGAGTTATTAATGAAAAACCATCAATTTGTTTAGAGTTTTGATTGAATGTCGCTGATTGAGGGAGGAGCCAACCAATTGCCCAACTTGAAAACAACATTATTTCGATTACCTATGATTAAATGAAAACTTCCGGTTACTGCAAAACCAGAAATGCTTAATTTTTTAACACCTCTGATTGAATTTAAACCACTTCCGGTTTCCCAAAACCCCCGAAATGTCCCCCGAAAGCGACATTTTACAAAACCGGAAGTGCCTCATTTTCTCTTAAACACCAGTCCAACTTGACATAGCAATTTTTTCATCACCTCTGATTGAAATTAAACCACTTCTGGTTTCCCAAAACCCACGAAATGTCCCCCGAAAGCTACGTTTTACTAAACCGGAAGTGAATCATTTTCCCTCTTAACACCAGTCCAATTTGAACACAGCAATTTTTTTAACACCTCTGATTGAATTTAAACCACTTAATTTTATTGTGATACCTTCATCTAAGACTGGATACCATGGTCCCACATTGCAGTTGCATTCTAGACATCCATTTGCCAGAGTCTTTTGTCCGCAATCAGCTGGACAAACACTAGGACATTCATCATCAGTTGGATCTGAAGGTGTCTCAAATTAATTAACATTATGTAATAGGCACTCTTTCTTCATCATACTTTTATTGCAATCACATTCGGCGCAACCACTATTTCCCACAGTTAATCCACAGGAGTACGGGCAAGACGGCGTTGGACAGGACGCCAGAATTGCTGGTACTAATTTAAAAAAAATGGATATGATTTAAAGTTACTAACCGAATTACACAAAATTTAGCCCTACCACAACCAAATGACAGGAATAATATGAGTGAATTCATAATGAAGTTAGACCTTGAGTTGCAGGAATTGTAAGTTTTATGAACAGCACAGCACGCTTATATACGAAGAGATAAAAGATCAGTTGATTCGACAGATTATTTCGTATATCAGCAAATATTGTCTATTTAAGGTTATAAAATATTTACATTTGTTCTCACTGGTTGGGTATCATGATTCATTTGTTTTGACAGCTGTTTTTACAACTGTTTGTGTCGATTTGCAAATATTAAATTGCGATATCTTTAAGCCTTCAACGATATCGATTAATTACAGATATCAAATTAATTACATAACTTTTTTTAAACATGTTATTTTTCTCAACCTTTTTATGTGGAAAGGGACTACGCGACCTATGAAATTTTTTGGCTGAGAAATTTTACAAAAAAGATGTAATTCTCATGCAGACAATTTAATGTAAAGTATTGACGCTAACAGGTTTTGGCTGATGAGATAAAGAAGGCGGTGAATGGAGGCTTTCTTGTTCGCAATACAGCGGTTGAAATTTTAAAATTAAGACTAGTGAACTTGTAAAAACAGTGTGTCTTCGCATAGACATTAAGAAGGAATTAAGTAATTCTATTTCAAGATTTAATTGTAAATTGGTAATCATTAATCTTGTTTAAATAGATTCTTATTTCGTAACCTTGAAGAAAGTC
>JAQGAS010000674.1:0-37827 GCA_034686365.1 Pachymerium ferrugineum | reverse complement strand
CCTCTTTTCATCCGTCAAAAATAAGATAAAAAAAAAAAGTCGTATGTTATCAGGTATGTAGGTTGTTGTGCGGTTAGCTGTAAAAAAGCTTTTCTGGGATTAGAAACGTCAATATAATGATGAAAGTAGAAATTTTCAGCTGCCGGTAACTTTTCAAATCTGTCACCTGTCCAATTAAGTGACTTGTGGAGTGGACCTTGATTTTTTCAACTGATAAAAATTTCCCAGTTCCCGCAATTTCTTCTGCTTCTCGGTAGGGTGCTCTTCTGAAATAGGGGCAGCTGTCTAAATACCCCCTCGTCCCTTTTAGTGAATTTTTCCCCTCTATATTTTTTTTTTTTCAAAATTGAAACACTCATAAACCAAACATTTAACATTTTTGGTTTTTTTGTTGCTAAATAATTCACTTTGAAAAAGGAAATTCCGTTGCCTATAAATCGATTGCATTACATATTTAATTCACATTTATTTAATTTTGGTCGACCGCGTTTGCATTTTGCTCGCTTTAAATCATTCAGTATTTACTTGGACTTGAAACATGCGCCTGTACGGCACATGAAAGCTCGACAAAAGAGGTCTTTCGATCGCAGTTTTCTTTCAAGGTTTGGTCGACTTCGTCTTACATGGCATCAATAATTCAAACCGGACCAGGTCCCTATGTCGTAGTGTGGAATTATTATCGACCCACTCCTCAGATTCTGTCGCCTTTGGATGAGGCATGTAAGGGAAAAGGAATCAACAAACGCAAAGAGGCGTCGCGTTCTCAGCAGGGGAACGTCTGCTACATCTCTTCTTTCCATCACACTCACACTGTTTCTCTTTTTATCGCACTGTAAACGTTAGGGAGGAGATAAGCAGTATGCTGATGAATTCTTATCACCAAACAACTTAGAAAATTTGTCTTTTCAAAGTAAAAGTAGCTGTCTCTAAAGATTCGCCGACTTGTACCCCAGCTTCCAATCATTTTTCTCCAAACGGCGATCAAAACGCAACGGGGGGCCCTCTAGCGGCGTCTTTTTTATTGCATTTTCAAAGCGAATTGCACAAAGTCCTTATCAATCCATTCCATCCAATTACTGGGTTGTACGAGTCGAACGCGACAAAATTGTTGAAATTACCAGCAAACAACGAACATCCCCAACCGCGTTCCATTTTCTAGTCAGACCCGAATCTCAGTAGGGGGGGGATTCAAAGGATTCATTTGATCCTTTATTTCCCAACAATTCGAGCGTTTTCTTTTCGTATCCCGAGAACAAATTCGATTGTGAATCTTATCGCTATAAATTGAAGCAAGTAACACAATGAGTCATACGTATCCCCCATTTTGTGTGGGGGGGAGTAAAAACAAGAGATTTTTGGGAGGGGGTTTAACAAGAGGAAGAAAAATGGGGGATTTAAGCAATGTTTCAAATGTTATCAACCGAACTCACTCGGAAACCGTAAAACATACTGATCACATTTCTAACCCCTTACACCACTTCCCCTCAATGTTTTTCTATTCATATAAAATTTTAAGGCGATTTAGTGTTGGCTTTATAAAAGGGGTAAGCGGGGGTCTCTTTGTTGCGTGGTTTTTAGGGTTCATTTTGTTTATTCGTCCACGTAACAAAAGTTTGAACACGACTCCCGAGGGAGAAGCAGAGTCCACCCAGTGGTTACGTGTTTGCTCATCTTTGCTCTGTATCTCCCTTTTCCCCTTCTCTACTGACCACTGGGTTGATCGGATTTATTGCCCAGGCAACGCTAATGGACACCTGCCCGCCTGAGCCACACAGCTCCTGTTTCTTGCTACCTTTAAGTTAGCCTCGTTAAACAGAAAACGACCCCGATGAGACCAGTACTGGACGCAACGAATAAGGCGCTTGGGTTTTAATTTGAAACTTTTCACAGCGCATGCGCATAAAAAAATGTGGGAACGAGAAGAATAGGTTGGGGAATACATTTCACACTGAATAAATGGAAATTAAATGCCTCTTGTGGGGTTTAATTTGGTGCTGTGTGTCGTCATTTTATTGTAAGGACAAGTGATATAGACGTAAAATTGTGAGAGAAGAGTTAGAGGAATTTAATTGTATTTATTACTGGTTTTTGCCATATAAATTTCACATTAAAAAGATTCTGGGAAAAGAAAATGTTGGTGATTCCATTGTAGTGTTCCATTCTTTATACTAGAATATAAAAAATGTTCATCATTCAGAGAAATACCTCGAAATTTGACAGGCTAAACCGGAAATGGGTTGAACTTCGGGATAAAAACACAATTATGAGTTGAAAACATGGCGGGTATGTGCTGCTTCGATAAATTTGGAGTGATTTCTCTACGAATATGTCGTTTTTTGCGTGATTCTGCCTTTAATAACATTTCAAGGAAGTTATAGTTTGATGATTTCTAAAACGTTTCCTTTATCACGCCTGACGAGTTTGAAGATTGAATGTTTTACCCTAACACTTTAACCCTAACAAACAATCTATTAAAGAAATACAAATTGCTTCTATCTTTCGTGAGGAGACCCGATCCAATATATCAACAACTTTTCTGATTCTCTGAGGCAATTCTTACATTTTAATTCCATCACGTGGGTTCGGCTAGAAGGCTTTGATATAGTCCAACAAGTAAGCCAAAATAAATCGGAATTAGGGATTATTATACAGTTAGACACATTATATATTATTATTTTAATTATTGTGTTTCAAACTTTTCAGCAGGTGCACGTCTCCCAGATAACTTACTCTAGTGGAAATGCAGCACATATTTCAGAATGGTTGAGAAACTAGAAACTTGTTTTTCATCTCCACAGGGAACTGTCAAAACGAATTGTAAATAAACCGAAATTGTTTTGACATTAGTCGCAAACGGGGAAAAGAGAAAGTTTGAAATAGAGAGATAAAAAGTTAGTGATGGGGTGTGTAATTAGCTCGGTTTTTGTAATGACAGTTCGGATCTGTGATTGAGTTTTATTGATTGACCAATTGCAACCGTCATGTGGCAAAGGGAGGGGAATGATGAATGGCTTATTACTCAGCTTGTAAAGTCGTGGCTCTTCCCTCCGGTCCAATCTCTCCCGCATATTCAGCAAGAACTGGTCGTATGATCGGTTAACAATAGGAGGACGCCTTATATGGCAGTTGTTGTTGTTGTTGTGCTAACCATTTTTAAATCAATTGGACGCAACTAAACAGATGCGACATGAGGGAGGGAGCTGACCCCGCCCTCTTTGGCTGTGTTCCAGAATCGCAATCATGGCAGACTGGCTTCTGGTGGATTGTTGGGCTGTACACGTGCATCTTTGTTGCACGAGAGGGAGGGGAGAAATTTGCTAGACAATTTTCCCCACATGATGGATGAGGGAGGGGGTGGGTAAAGAGGTGGGGACGTGTACAAAGCACGACACGAACTCATCTCGTTGCGTGCACCGACGTTTGCTTGTAAAATTAATTTAATATTGGTCTTGTCCTAGCATTGAGGCCCGCAAGTTCGAACGCAACCGGAACAGTGAAACGCGAGCGTTCCTAAGTGGATTTTAATTCTGTGCTGCCGCCGTCAGCTGCGTTCGCCTTATAAACGCATTAAAGCGGTAAACAGAGACGCACATTGGCGCGCGCCTATTAAATTCCAACGTTCCTCTGGGTGCAAGATGAAAGCCTGCGCGTCTGCCGCGTCCCTTTAATGGAGTTCTCCCGCGCCAAACTGCAAAAGATTCGCTTCAGGCACCTCACTTGATGAGAGAAACGCATCGTTTGGCGTCTGTCCGTTTCCCTCTCAGCATCTCACGCGTGACAAGAGTCAAGCAAAGTACACAGGTGCCTTCAACTATGTTAGCAAGGGTAGGACAATCCAAATTATTTTGTCTGCAGGCCATAAAAGTGTGATTTGATTGCGGTGTTTATATAGCGAGCAGAACCCATAATCGAATTTTCTTTTCGTTCTTCCCAACCACCCCTTCATCTTACATAGGGGGTCTTATCGAATTACACAGGACTGCGTTCCTAGTTGGTTTGAAGAGTCGTAATCAATACGAATGAAGGTGTTCGCCTTAAGTGATGTAGGCGGCAGTTCGATCAATGGGCCGTCGGCCGCCTTCCCTCTGAGGTGTTAAAATCTTGATCCTGTTTTGCTGTGAAGTTTCTTTTTATTCATCAAGGCGGAGTTTGTTTACAAACAACTTGATTTAACTTTTTTTCTTTTTAAGGTCCCTCAAAGTGAATCATATCCACACGATCGAACCGGAAGCTTTCATCAATTTGACTCAACTCTTTGTGTTGTGAGTATATCGCAGCGACCCTTTCGCCTGTCAGTTTGGGCTTCTCCTTTTATCTCTGTCCATTTGTGAGGAGCAGGCAAATAGAAACATTGTACTCGCTCGAGGGGCAACCCATAGAAATTGACACTTCCCCATCATCCCTTCCCCTTCTTCGGCCTCTTCCCGATCAATATCAATCGAGTTTTGGGGGAGATGTGAAGACTTGGAAGGAGACTGCCCCTCAGCACATCCTCTTCGAGCCTCGTTGTGACGAAACAAGACAGACTTGATTCAATTTCATGTTACTGTAATAAAATTTTTGGCGCGCGTTCGTCCATCTTAAGTTGACGCCACTTTGTCCCCTTAAAAAAAGGAAGTAAAAAGTAAATCCCCGAATGTCAACATTCATTAATCAATGTTGAATCTGTGTCTTTCTTTATCCCATCAAGAAATTTCTTTTAAATCCATGTTTGACGGATGCGTTTTAAATTTAGATGAGTTGCGTCTGGGCGTTTTTCCATTTTTCCTTATTTTTGCGTTCATTAGGAGGGCGGGAAACGTTGCGCTTTACTTCCCTCACCAAAATGCGCCATAAAATTCATCCTATATGTAGCCGAACTTGACATTTCCCCATTTTTTCACTTCTTGTTTTTTTTTCTTTTTGTTTTCTCTGATTCTGATTTCTAATCTTCTTCCAGAGACCTGTCAGATAACCGTCTAACGGTATTGAACGCATCTATTTTTGTCAGTCTGGTTCGGTTGGATACTTTGTAAGTATTGCAGATATTGAATTTTTGGTATTATATTAAATAAAAGAGAATTTATGTCTAGTATTGTTTTAAAAAGAAAAAGAAAGATAATATTTATGAGAGTTTTTTTGGAGGGGAGAAATTATATAGAGGAAACGTTTAAAAAATAAACAAATATTGCAGCTAAATGTGGGTGAATTATGGGTTTATAGACAAAGCAATTTGAATGAGTCATTAGGGTGAGGCTTCACTCATTTCCATCGATTAGTTGAAATATGTTTTGATGAATTAGTTTGTTTTTTTTTTCTGTTTCAGGAATTTAGCTGGTAACAAAATCAGTTGGTTGAGTGAAGGCACCTTTAATGAACTTCCAGCATTACACACACTGTAAGTCACAAAAAATACCTTTCACTTGGAATGTAGTTTATTGTCTTGTTCATGGCTCCTTGGTAGTAGAAACGAGTATTTTTTTTGTCTTTATTTTTCCGGTTGCTTAGCAACAAAACATACGTAAAAGGTCAAGAAATCATCTCCAATTTGACCCTGACTGCATCAACCACTTTTTCACCTTTTTTTTTTATTTAGTGATCTTTCCCGAAACGAGCTCAGGTGTGATTGCAATCTTAAGTGGATAGTGAGATGGGCGCGAAAAACGAGTATCACCTTTGCACCTACAACTACTTGCTCGCAACCCAGCAAATTACAAGGACGAAACATCAAATCTCTCAAGAGAAAGGAATTGCATTGCAGTAAGTCACCTTTTTACACCGCATTAACCCGTGTAAACTTTCAATCCAAATTGCTCGCTTTAAAGCTGTCATACGTCAGCATTCTCATTAACCTATTCACACCTGTAAATAAAACGGGTGTCTTATATTAATACATCCATGTTACAATTTAATGTTCTCTTATTAATTTTTTAAACTTTAATGTCATATTTTTTGAAACATCTTGTTTATCTACGAAAGCAAATGGAAATTCCATGTCAGTTAAGTGCCTTCCTTATCCTCAAAGAAAACGAAAGAGAGGAAAATGTGATCAATCCCTCGAGCTAGATATCAGCACTGAGCATATTTATGATGACAGAATAGAAAATAACGATAAAATGTCTCAACCCTTTCGTCACTGCAATTAGTCATCGCAGGGTGTACTTGATCATACCAGTCGAGTTCATTTGACACGGACGCACAAAGTGGGTCTTGTTGAGAAAGACAAAAATGAAAAATGTGATGAAGCAGAAAATTAAACAAAACGAAAAGAGGATCAAAAGTCTTTTGCGCTTTTGTGGAAATTAATTAACATTTCCCTCGTCAAAAATTTTCCCTCATGGTATTCGGAAATGAATTTTTTTTTCTTCTCCCGTCGATGACTATTGCCATTTACTAAAGAGGTCGGTGATGATAAGAAAAATGATTTGATTTTTTTTTTTTTTCTTCGAAACCAAACCAGCAATTTTCAAATTAGATTTTAAACTCCCACTGGAAGAAATAGAAAAGAGCATTTAAAAAAAAAAAAAAAAAATAGATAGCTTTAGGATTGGGAAATTAAAGAGCGCTTCGAATTGCATTTCAACTTGAAAGGACGAGTTTCCCATACAAATGTTAATTATTTGCTAGTGAATTTATTAGATCCGTCTTCTCGTTTAATTTCCTCAAATTGTTTAACGATGTCCATAAACATCAATTTATGAGACAAGTTTCACTCTTTGGCCTGTTCCATGTTTGACCTTATTCATATTTGTGTTTGATTTCTTTAGATTGGCCTGTGCAAACGCCAGTTTTTGAAATGAAGCCAAACATGAACCAAATTGTTTTTCAAGGAGACCAATTATCCCTACACTGTAATTTGTACTTCGTTGACTCGTCTGCCACTATCACGTGGTACTACAACAACCATGAGGTAAGATGCAGTCATAATTTGTTCTCAAATGGCCATTTGCTTTTTTATTTATGGTTGGCTTTGCCACCCAGGGGACATTTGTTAAAGAGTACACATTGATTCTTTTTTTTTTTATTTTGTTTATGCATTGCATTAGCTTTCACCCAACGGTAATTTATCGAGTTTTGTTGCCTTGGATACGAAACAATCTCCAGATGGAACAAGTTTAACTAGTAGTGTCTTTTTAAATCCATTGTCGTTAAACCATTCTGGGAGTTGGTTTTGTGCAGCGCAAATGAAACAAGGAACGAAGAACCACAAAGTGGACATAACGGTCATTTCAGATGAAACCATTTATTGTCCACAAACAGGTTTAGTAATTACAGTGATTACAAATTCAACACAGATAGACTGCGTTGCCATCTAATGGCGAAATTGGGGTATAAATCTTAATGAAGTGAAGCAAATTAAACAAAGGAAAAAAAGTAATTACATGTTAAAATTTAAGAAATTGCATTAGTATGAATTATAAATAAAGTTATGTTAGCTTTGTATTCCAATTAACGCAGTGAATCATTCTACTGTTTATTTAAGTTTTAAGAAAAAAATTGAAACGTTTTCATTTTATTTCAGTGACTAATAACAATAAAGGAACCTTCATATGGCCAAGAACTGTTGGCACTGTCACAGTGGAATTACCATGTGATGGACAGTTTCTGACAGACTCAGGGTATAGACCTTCTCATGCTTATCACACGTGTAATAAACAAGGACGTTGGGAGAGATTATTGACAACACAGTGCACTTATGTTAGTGAAGTTACTAAGGTTCTGGAACAATTTTCAAAGGTAGTATTAACAGTCACCATGAATTTAATCAAAAAATCAATCATTATAAATTTTTTTTACAGACAAATTTAACACTAAGTGCTAAAACTGGAATAAGTGAAAGCGTTAAAAAACTGAGGAATTATACGGGAGATGGGAAAATTCTACGCGATAAAATGGATACAGTTTTCATTTCTCGCACTGTGGAAAAATATTTGGAGTATATTCCGCAAAATAAAGAAGTAATTTCAGTGGTCCATAACTCCTAAGCTAAATAAACTTAACGTTTTCCCCAACAGATAGGTGAAATATTAATAGACGTTGTAAGTACTGTGATGCGAGTTGACGAAACGTTATTAAAAGACGCTCAAATAGAGGATAAGGCTTGTTCAAGGTGAAAGAAACTTTAAAATTCCTTCTTTAAATAAAATAGTAAACAGTAACATTTTAATTTAGGTTAATTCAAGCAGTAGAAAAAATTCCTGAACTAGTATCGGAAGGTGATCTTAATCGGTATCGGGATAACATAGCTATCCAAGAATTCGTGGTGAAGCCTAAAAGTTTTCTGGGATTGACGTGCACTTCGTATATTAGGCGTTTCCCCGCAAGCGATTCGCCATACAATGAAAAAGTTTTTGAATGTAATTATGTTGATGTAACGTCGAAAATGCCTCCTCAACATCAGGTAAGTTTTTTTTTTTCCTTTTGAAAATCAATTTTGAATTATATGCTTTATATAGGTAGTAGAAGCTTCAATTCAATTGCCTCCATCGCTCTTTGAATCACTCGATAAACAACAGCTAGAAAGTATTGGAAATAAGCAGAAGTTGCAGTTTGCTGTTTACCGCAACAGCAAATTATTTCCGTTAACTAATGAAAATAACAACCATTTAAATATTGCTGTGACAACCAGTGTGATTTCAAGCCAATTAGGTATACTTATTATCAATTTTAAATTTTTTTTCGATAGACTAATAAATTAGTTTTAAAATTAGTTAAACATCGGCTTGCAAACTTGAGTGTACCAGTGACTATTCAACTACGTGTAAATGTAGCAACTGATTACCTTACTCCTGTGTGGTGGGACTTCGAAGCAAACGGTAGAAAATTAATTCGTGTGTAGAGGAAGTGAGCTTTAATTTAATATCTTTTAATTATTAATAGATAATTTTGGCGATTGGTCTAGTGAGGGATGTAACATCCCTTATCACAGTCGATATGATGAAAATTTAATTATCTTCCAGTGCAATCGTTTAGCAAACTTCGGGCTTTTGCAAGTAAGATAATTCATTATTTAAGGTTGTTTAGAAATATTGATTATGTTTGTTGCACAGGATTTGGATGAAATCCATATGCTTCGGACGCGTCGACAAGGCGCAAAATTTCGTTTTTCCCATCCCATGGTTTACGTTGGAAGTGCCATATGCCTGTTTTGTTTAATTGTCGTTATTCTTGTTTATTTATTTTTCTCACGGTATACCGATTTTAATACTTCAGTATTCCCGATTTTAAATTTTTTTTTTCTATTAGATCTATCAAAATGCCAAAGAAAGCAAAACATTCTTTAGTGAATACTTGGCTTGCTATCAGTTTATTGTGCTTTATGTTCAGTATTGGAATCTACCAGACGGAAAACGTACGTGTATGCCAAGCCGTTGGTCTTATGCTCCACTACTTAAGCCTTTGCATATTGCTGTGGATGATGATTACAATCACCAACATGTATAAAAGACTCAATAAACGTGAATCTCAACACGAGCTGCAACCATCTGATGAACCGCCACTACCTCCCAAACCTATTTTAAGGTTTTATTTGGTCGGTTGGGGTATCGCTATTATTGTCTGTGGTATTTCCGGTGCTGTAAATATGGATGAATATGCTGGATATGATTAGTAAGCCGAAATGTTGTATGTAGACTGTGTTGATATTAAGAAAATTATATTTTTTACAGTTGTTTTCTAGCGTTCGGGCCAAGTTTGGCTGCCTTTTATGGACCTGTTGGGATTTTAGTTTTCTTTTTATGTATATTTTTTTGCTTAATTCACTGCTTTGTGAATAACTCTGATGGTAAATATTATAGGGAATTATTTATTGATTTTTTTCACATAGAAAAAATTTTTTCAGCGCAACGCCATAACACTTCAGATGCTCCTGCAGTTGAATTAATGACCGCAGTTGATCAACCATCTTTAGATGCACACAGCATTTCCAGTTCGGAGAGTGATTTTGAAAATCCACCAATCATTCAATTACGTGCACATGCAGTTGTTCTGCTTCTCTTTCTGCTCATGTGGGCATCTGCTGCCATGGCAACCGCTCATCCCTTTCAAATTATGCATGACGAAGTTATCTTCAGTTGCATCTACGGAATAGTGAGTGCCGCTTTAGGAATCTTCATTTTAGTCTTTTTTTGCCTGTCTCGTCGAGATGTCCGTAATTGCTGGAAAAGATTGGGCAGTTGTCGTCGATGGAGAAACGTTTGTGACGCACGCCCACCACCAATTGCAACCACTAACGGCCACGTTTGCCACTCCACCAACAGCTTGGCATCTAATTTGACTAACAAATCGAGTCACACCTCTCGTTCTGTCGAAAGTGGGATGAGCAAGTCGGCTGCAGCTGCAGCTGCAACACAAGGATCCAATACTGTCGTTTACCCTCGCCCCCTGTCGACCAGTTCTGGTAACATAGTTCCGGAAATGTTTTACAATGCAAGACAAAACGGCATTGCAAGGCGATTTTTTGAAAAGAATCGCCAACAACAACTGAAATCGGTTCATCGGCATAGCAAAGCTAAAACGGATGGCGATGTAAGCAGCGGAGATTACAATACGGTCCCACGGGAACACGATAGGAAACATCGACGTGAAAGGAAAAATTGTAAAAGTTTGTTGGATTCGAAAACCAGCTTTGATATGGAGTCTCCAATGAACACTTTATCGCAACCGCTGCCTGCTAATGACGATACTAAATTGCTCGTGAAGAGCGAGGAGTTGATTGAGAATAATCTTTTCTCGGCGACTGGTGTTTCAAGTGGGAGCGAAGTGAGTGATAAAACTGGAAGTCGAAACTCAAGTGAATATAAAAAGCACGTTGAAGATATTGATCTCAATTCGGATGTTAAGAATGGGGAGACTGAAATTGAACCTCATTTTGCTTACATAAATCAGAGTTTGGACTGTCAACTGAAAAAGTCAAATAGCGCACATGAAAATTTGTTGCAAAATAAGCTCGGTGTAAATGGAACGAATGATATTTGGACACAAAGACAGCAAATGGACGTGAAATTAAAAAAAGAAACGAGTGTTTAATTTCATGACAGCTGTAGATTCCTAGTCAAATTCATTTTTTATCTTTTTTATTATATTTCATCTTGGAAGAAGTTCATTAATTTATATGACAATGTTTTTTGTACAGTGTAAGATATTGAAGAAATAAGGGGACAGTTATTATGTAATTTACAATTTTGTAAATGATTAGTGAGATTTTCATAAAACTTTACGAAATAAATATTAAAAAATGTTTTTTTGAATGCAGACATTTATTTTTATTCACAACAATTATTTAACACACCGTTAAAAGGTTTGGTCCCATTGATCACAATGCACATAAAATGGCACAATAATAAAACAATTTCAGGTCTGTTTCAATTGATAATTAGTTCAGTGTTTCCGCTGGTTGTAACAAGTTGAACCAAACTGCCCGTATTTGGTCGTTCGGTCTTTGTTGACCATTTAAAGAGCAATCTGGAAAATTTAAGTTGTTGCACAAATTCAATTAGATGACAATAAAGCGCCACTTACTCAGCAACAAATTCCAATGGCGTCCATGTAGATATATCAGCTTTAGGCATCCACTTTCGATTCATTGGAGTATCGAGTGTAACCGGAAGTATTGCAATGGCAGAAGCTTCATTTGGCAAACCACCTTTACTGTCGGCTAAGCTTTTAATAAGGTGATGAACAGCAGCTTTAGCCATACCGTAACCAATACAACCTGCAATTACAGCAGACAAGTCAATAAAAGGTTTACAATAGTATTTTAAAACCACTAACCTGCAGTGCCTTCCAGAGCAGCTTTGGCACCTGTCAGTTGCAACAAACCACCGTCTTTCAAATGTTTGGCTGCAACATGGGAAGCAATAGTAGAAGACCAAACACTTTGTTTCCACATCATTTCGCTGTTCTTCAAGAAATCTTCCAAAAAGTAGTAACAACATTACGTTTTGAATCGAACTTTTATTTTTAATTGAATACAACCTTTGTTGGCAGCATTTCCACCAGCCCATCCTCCAGCAACACATAGTAAAGCATCGACTTTTTCACCCTTCAATATTTGTTCAATTTCCGTCAATACCGCCGTGCATTGATCTATCCAACCGATATCCGATTTAACCAACACATTGACATCCGCGTTTTCGTTGGGCGATAAATCAATCGAACCTACCCACTGTCAAAAACATGCCTATCAATTTCAACTACTTTAATTGGAAACTTGACTCTATTTGAACTTCATACAAAATGATAACGGGGCGAAGTTTTAAAACGTCAACCAAAATTTGACAATAGTACAAAATTATACTGATTAGCCAATTGGGAGTAGTACAACGACGACAATGACATTGCAAATTTTTAACGTACCCAATTCTTATTTTTGAAGTAGCTCACGCATGTACTTCCTAAAGCACCTTTTCCCCCGTATACAAGAACGCGGCCAGATGTTGACGCCATCCCGGTTGAGTGTCCGTGACCCGTGTCCGTGCATCCCGCAGTGACACGGTCAATTATACAGTAATTATGATGGGATTATTTAATTTTCAAGCTTCAGTGTATATCATATTTTGTCAATTGTAACGTATTTTAAAAAATGGTACGGTGAAGTGAAAGTACGAATTTTTATTCGTATAGGAAATTTCCATTTGCGATTTGGTTAACTGCTTTCGCTATCTTTTGGCAATAAATAGAACTAAGGTAAATAGAACTGTAACGCTGACTGTTGCAGACGAAAAGATTTCTGGGTCGATAAAGAATAGAACCAGAAGTTGTCAAAAAAAGGTGTTGATTAAACACACTTTCTATAAATTTTTGCACGTTTTTTAACGTATCAATTTGTTTAAATGAGAGCGGAAAAAAATTCTTTACTAGCATTTACAGCAAAGCGATACCTGTGACGTCATCATGGCCTACTAGGCCGGAAAAAATCTGTTGCTGTAGTGTCGAAATTTTGGGTTTATTTTGAGTTGCAGATCGTGAATCGGACAAAGTTAATAGATGAACAAAAGATCGGAGTGCGATACGTTCGTAGGTGCAGATACAAATTAAAGAAGAGTGAAACAAATCGGCGAGAATGTCGCGTCACGAAGGTGAGTCGAGGGCAACGTTGGCTTTCATTCAACATGGCGTTGGCTCATGAGACGAATGTTCTTGGTAATGATTAAATCCGTCCCTCGCTTACCGCCATTTCCTTTACGAATCAACCCAATTTTACGTTTAACAAACGAACTAATGTTTCCGTTGTGTTAAATAACAATATCATGTGAAATAGTGTGAAAACTAATTGCGTAGAATCGTAGTTGATGTTGTATTCCTAAAATAGAGAAAAAACCTTTTAAAATTAATAACCAAAGGGCCTCATTACATCAACTTATTGTACCAAATGGCAATTTAATATAAAAGCGATATTTAAAGCGTGAAATTCAGCCATTAAAAAGTTGACTTATCATCCTCCTGCTGTGTTGTAATACTGTTTTTATGCGTTTTGTAGGTGTTAGTTGTGATTCGTGTTTGAAAGGAAACTTTAGAGGCAAGCGATACAAATGTTTAATATGCTACGATTACGATTTGTGTGCGACTTGCTATGAAGCTGGAGCAACAACAACACGACACACAACAGAACATCCCATGCAGTGCATTCTCACCAGATCGGACTTTGGTCAGTTTTATTTATTTAAATCATACATATTAATTTAAAACTTTTATTTAGATATGTATTACGGAGGTGAGGCGTTGTCTGTAGAACAGCCACAAGCATTTACATGCCCTTTTTGTGGTAAAATGGGTTTTACTGAAGTCACGTTACAAGAACATGTAACGGGTGAACATTCAGACACATCATTTGAAGTCGTACGTAATCTAGTTTAGTTACTTTTTCTTTTAATTCGCTCGAGATATTAATATTTCTTGATTTAGGTGTGCCCGGTTTGTGCAGCGTTACCTGGTGGTGATCCAAATTTAGTAACTGATGATTTTGCCGCTCATTTGACTCTAGAGCACCGTAGTCCTAGGGATCTGATATCCTTTGTTATATCCTGGAGTCGTTACCAACTAACAAACTCATTTTTGTTTTTTTTACTATTTATAATCTAGTTTTTAAATATTTATCTTAACGTCTTGCACGATGAGCCGTCAGGGTCTCGTCATGTTAGAAGAATACCTCATCCTGGTAGGGGAGTAGGTGGAACTAGAGCCCGTCGAGCGAATATGCATTTCAGTGCTTCGGGAGGTTTAGCATCTTTATCACCAAATACCAGAGAATCAATGGATCCTATAGCAGGTTTCTGATTTACAAAAGTAGAAACTCTCTTATAATTAAAAATAACTAACTTTATAATATCAATAGAACTCTTGTCACAATTGTCCGGAGTCAGGCGCAGTGCCACGGCTTCACAATCGAGCACTTCCACCCAACTTCAGCAATTACAAATGCAATTGCAACTAGAAAGACAGCAGGTTGTCTATTTGAAAGTATTTTTGCAAATTTTTTCCTTTTTCTTCTATAATTTATATCTAATTTATGTTAAACTCGCTCTTTAATTTTATTCCCTGTCTGCTTGATTCTTTTTTTCTTGTGATGTCAATTCATTTCCTTAAGGGATGGTTGTTTGAACAGTTGTCCACGGATCACTTGAACGGTCAGGCTCAAACAGCAAGACAACAACTTGAACGTCTACCCAGACGACAAACGCAAACAGCCGCGAATGCTCAGCCACCGATGTCAACTGTCGCTGCAGCAGCCGCTGCAGCGGCTGCTGCAGCGGTAGCTAATGCACAGCCAGCCGTTATATTCGATTCGACGACGGGAATTAGCAATTCAGAGTTTCTCCTTTCTAGGTTTCATAATTGTGGCGGTTTGGTTATTGAAAAGATTTGTAGTAGTAATGTTTAATTTTGGATTAGGTGTACCGAACCGAATCTATCGGAGCCCGAGTTGCAAAGCTTGGAAACGGAGCGTGCTGATCGTAGTTTGTTTGTCCAAGAACTTCTTTTGAATACACTAGCTGGTAATTTGTCGCTAGATTTAGAATCGGAGTCTTTAGAATGGCAAAGCCCGCATCGCGCCGGCTCACAGGATACAAACAACTCACCCCGCGCCTCACCTCCCAGCGCTAAAGACGTGGACACCTCGCCAACATCATCGCCTGCAAGCGGAGGAGGACACGCGGGTGCCGCGAGCAACAGCGGAGACGTCAGTGGAACCAGCACGTCTGTGACGCCTCACTCTCAGGCCCAACAATACAACACGAACGTGAGCTCAGCCAAGAAAGTTCACAGCACCAGCAACAGCACGAAATTGGTGCGAGTTAGCCCCCTCCCACCCCCTCCTTCGGCGCATGTAAACACTGCAGTGGCCTCTCCCAGCGGCAACGTTCGTAGTAACGTTAACGCCGTCCCCCGAGTCGTCGGCAGAGGAACCGGCACCATTCGAGAAGTTTCTTTCCACATGCAAGGGGGAGGTAGCGCGGGAGCTCCTGGACGGGTGCCACGTTCGTCTAGCCGGGAGAATAACGCATCCCCATCGTCGACTCGTCGCAAACTGCAACGACCTTTAGATGGTAGAAACCAATCGAATGAACCTCCGCCACCGCACTAACACACACATGAATAGTTTGCCCAGGGTATCGTTAATAGATTAAATAATAATAATAAGAAACTATTTGTTGTGTTATTTTTTGATTATTACTTTCTTTTTTGTTTTTTCTTTTCTTTTTTTAAAATTTTAAACGCTTTTTTTTTTTTCTTCACAACCCGTCTTCGCTGCTGAGCGTTTAAATTAGGTTTGAAAGCTTGAGACATGGTTCAATAATTTATGAAAATTGTATAATTATATAAATAGTTTCTTTTGGATGTTATTTCGGTTTATGGCCGTTGTTTTCTCATATCAAATGAAATTTTTAATTTTAAGTCAAGTTTTGAGTTTTTTTTTTTATTTTTGGTTCATTTCTAAATTTAATATTTATAAAACAAATTATATATATCAATATTTTAAGTTCTAAATTAATGAAATATTTTTCAAGAGGACTTTCAATCAAAAATCGCTTGAAATCTGAAGTAAATTAATGTGTGAAAATGCGTGTGTGACGTGTGAAAATGCAAATTTTTCTTTATTTTGTTAATTGCGCGTTTGTTGAGTTAAATTTATACTGGAGAAATACTAGGCAAGATCATTTCTTAAAATTTAGGTGGCTTTAGAAAATTTCTTTTTAGTTATTGTACTTTTGAATCGTCATAACTATAACAATAACATTATCAGTCTGCAAATTTTTCTGGAAGACAAGTATTTTGTGACTTTTTCATCTCAAATGAAGCTTTTTCTGGATGTCTATAGTGTTCGCTCTTCAGGTTTATACCAAGTTTTTTGACATTTGTGCTCAAGCCAAGTCATAATGTTACTATTAAATCTGTATGATCCAGTACTTGTTAATTTTATTTTTAATTGGTAAAAGTTGCACCAATAAAAAAAAAAAATCTTTGTTAAATATTTGAAATATTACACTTTTTGCAATATTTATGTATTGGGCTTAAACCAGCATCCAACAAAAAATTGAATTGTATGTAAAAAAAAATGAAAAAATAATTGATGGGTTAAGAAAAGTATTAACTAAAAGTGAAATTAATTGTAAATAATACAAATTTCAAGTAATGAAATTAAATAACTGGTACCTTTTCTTGATAACCAGTTGAATTTTTTTTTTATTATAAATTTCCCAATTTTTTCTGAGACAATAAGACAGAATGCTTGTTTTATTACTTTGTGGGAATGAATGAGTGAGAAAAACTGGTCTTGGACAAAAGATGTTGCGCATAGTGATGAAAGGATTGAAAGCAGAATAGAAATTTATACATTGCCAAAATGAAACTTCATATTTGCAAGGTTACTTGAAGCCAACAAGGTTTGCCGGTTTTACACATTAAATATTAAACAGAAAAAGGAAACTTGTTAGCAAAACTGTGTAATTAAAAAAAAAAAAGGCCATTAAAAATAACAAAAGCACTTGTAAGCTTGGAGATGGAATAAATGTTTGTTGTTTATGAAATATATACAAGGTTATTCTCCTCTACTCTTCTTCCATTTCATCCATATCACCTGTTAACTCTGAGCTTGGAACTTGTTCGACTATAGGTGTAGTTGATGCGTAATGAAAAATTGTCCTTTGATTAGAAGGTACCATAAATTGTAAAAGGGACAATTTTCCAATGATTTGAGAAATGTAGTTCTTCACTAGAGATGAATCCATGTTGTAAATCCTGTCAATTAATTTATCACTCGTACTTCGAAGAATAGAATTCAGTTGGTCTAAAATTTCCTGCAGTGAAATAAAATTCAGAAAATTTGCCCTTTTCTTGCCTGTTGCATCAATAACTACCTTAGTCAATGCCTGGTCCTCTAATTCTGCACTTATATAACAATTTACAAGTTCCATGGCTGAATGAAGTTTGTAAAAGTCTTTTATACGATGTATCGATAACATTTTACATAACCTTATAAAATGTTTGACCTATAAATAGTGAACAGAAAGTCTTCGTAACATTTTTTAAACGAAATAACTGCAAATCTTACTCCAATATTGGGGACAGTCTCTTCAATTTTATGTCCGGTAAGTAACTTCAGGGCTGTACAACAAAACAATTTTTGAAAGTTTCGCCCACGTTGTGTGTAAGGTAGTACTTTCACTAAACAAACTATGTTGTGGTGGTGTGACGAAATGGATAAAAGGTTTTTAACCATACTATACATCTAATCATTTAAAAAAAAATTATTAAGAACCCTAAACCGAGTTTCTATAATATACTTACTTCGCGTTCCCAAAACATGTCAGAAAAATTAGAAATTAAAGCATCAACTAATTGCATTATTTTATTGTGTGCCAAAGAATCCTTCATTTTTTCATCCAAAAAAATTGTGCAAGTGATGAATAATAATAATGCTTTATCTTCATCTTTGTACGTATTAGGTAAGTGGACATATATTGTAATGGTTTCAATAACCAAAATGAGATTCATAAAGGGATACGGTTTGAGGCCACTCTCTGACTACAATAGACATATGTAAATAAGCCAAGTATTTTACCTCAAAATATGTTACCTGATCCATAGGATTATCAGAACAGTATGTCTTTAACTTCTCTATTGTGTAGTCATCTTCAATCTCTTCAGGGAGAAGTTTAGTTAAATCGGCTCCTATATATATTCATGAATATTAGAATTCACACTTTGTTATAACAAAATTTGTTATAAAATACCAAAATTTACTAAAATAGTAACAAAATCTATTATTTCTGGTTTCCATTTGCAGTTGGTTGAGTTGACCGATTGAAACACTTGTAGACAAGATTGAGAAAAACGACAGTCAGGTAAAATTGACATTAAGTGAAAAATGTGTGATAAAAGCCAAGGGCGTACGAGTGAATTTCTGTAAAAATAATTTTTTGTTAGTTTATAATTGTGCACACATTACTTTTATAAGTTACTCAATAAACATTTTATTGCTAAACAATTGAAGCATTTCAGTGATGAGCGACAGTGATGTAATAGGAGTCTCAAACAGCTTGTCAAAATCTGTTTTTTCAATGTTAGCTGGGCTCCTTAAAGGTGGAAGTGAAGTGTACAATTGAAAGCATCGAGTTGAATCAAATAACGATATTCCGGGATAATCAGTTTTAATTTCATTTCGAAATTCAAGTAAATGTGACTTTGTTAAACCATTTTCCTTGAAAATAGCAGTTGTATCTGAAGTTGGAACAAATAAACATTAATTAAATACACATTATTTTTTAAATTCGTTTACTTACCTTCAGCCTTTATTCCTTCTTTCAGTTCCTGTTCCATTCTTTTTAACTCAAAATTTGTGTCCCTCGTTCTATCCTTCTCGGCCAATATTGAATCCAAATCGTACTGGTACTTGTGGGCGACAGGCCATACACTTATTTTCTAAAATATTATGATTTCAAAACCGGAATTAAGAAATTGGTTATCGGCACATTAATGTAGAAAAAATGCATGCACGAATTAGTTTACCATAGGAGACGGCTCTGCAGAAACCTGGGACGATTGACTTAATTGGTAGCACTCTGGTAAGTCATCTTCTGATTCACATTTTGGATCATCATCTTCGCTGTCATCCATTCCAGCCCTCGTCTTTTTCTTAGGAATGTCCAATTTTTCGAGGACAGCAAACAAACTCCTTTTGCTTGGTGGCGATTGCACTTCTGTTGAACTGTTAGTCTTTTCCCTCGGTGAAAAAAATTCTAACGGATGTTGTTTTAATTCCCGCTTGGGAGTAATTATTTCTACTTCTGGCGATTTTTTTGGTGTTTTACTTTTCACTTCATCCGAACCTTGAATAAAAAAATCATCTACATGTGACTGATGGTTATAAAGAATGAATTACTTTTAGCCGGGCTAATAAAAAAGTTCGTTATTGGAACGAGTGATGGATCATGATGTTTGAACCTGTTAAATGAAAGATAAAGGTTATCAGATTGTGGAAACCCTTACTTTTGATAAATAAATTTACTTTCTTCTAGGACTAGCATAACTACGCGCCTTCATTTTTTTTTGGCTCGTATCATCGTAATAAATTTTATCACAAGAGGCCACTAGCCTGCTGTACGCTGAAGACATCCTGTGATAAATTTTAGAACTGATCAACATCCTTTTACGTCATCGCTGATTTGGTGCTTCCTCTATACAATGGCCGTCCCACTATGTGGGTTCTAGCACCGACAGTATATAAGTAAAATATTTTTATGCTTATACATTAATTATCAGAACAAGACAGCTGATTTTGTATTTTGTGTATTGTGACATGTAATACGCTTTTGGCGTATGCTTGCCATTCCTGCTGCGAATGCCTCTCAGATGGATTATTTTCGTTAAGCTAGACCGCAGCCGCCCATGAGTTCACCACCATGTCTTTCTTCACGAATTTTAAAAAGATTTTCAGCCTTGGCAATTCGAGTGAGCATAAATACAAAAAGAAGATTTTTAACTACATCAAATTTGACGTTAATCCAGAAGATGTATGGGAAATTATAGGAGAGTTAGGTGATGGAGCTTTTGGGAAAGTGTACAAGGTAAATAAGCATTGATTTAAACATACAAATTTGTGTAAATACAGAAAAAGTTGTCACTTAGTTTTAAAATCAGTGATTTGTATCTACATATAAAAATCTGCCGATTTTATTTATAACAATTGTGAAATATGGAAATATCAAATTACAAAGTTTTATTCCCTTTTGAATTCGTTCACGATGCTCCGCACTGTTTATAATGCAAAATTAGTATTTAAATACAATGTTGAGTCGTATAGCTGTCAAGGACAAGTTAACAAAAATAGCGAAATTATCAAAATGATTATAAATTACAATGGTTTTTATCTTGCAATCGCACACCCATTAAATAACCTTGGGTTAAATCTTTTTCATTTCAGTATTTCAGTTAAAAAGAACGTAGAGTTATTAAAAATAAGTTTAAAAGTGAAACTTAAGATATGAAAAAAGTGCACCTTTTATTACCATTGAATGAATCACGTGGAAACTCCACCTTAAGTGCAAAGAACAAAAGTCACACATGTGGGTGAAATTCCTAGAAAGCCCAACTAGTTGATAATTTTAATTGAAATAAAAGATTAAGTTAATTTTAATGTTTAATTTAGGCTCGTCACAGGGAAACCGATATTTTGGCAGCAGCCAAAATCTGCGAATTAAAAGGCGAAGATGAATTAGATGATTTTGTAGTTGAAATTGAAATATTAAGTGAATGCAATCATCCAAATGTAGTGTCATTACACGAAGCTTTTTTTTATGAAGGAAAATTATGGGTAAGCATGACGAAATGATAAAATTCTTTTTCTTGATTACAAAAAAAAATACTCTGGGTTTATTTTTAGATGCTGATTGAATTTTGCGGAGTTGGAGCTGTCGATAGCATTATGGTCGATTTAGAAAGAAATCTGACAGAACCACAGATCCGTTTCATTTGTCGTGAAATTTGCCATGCTTTGGATTTTCTACATAAAGCGAGGGTTATCCACCGCGACCTCAAAGCCGGCAATATCCTTCTCACGATGGATGGAAACGTCAAACTAGGTTAAATTTATTTAAATATATTTAAGTTTTTATAATAAATAATTAAGAAGAGGGATATTATTTGCTTGATTTGGAGAATACAATCTTGAGATTTTCTGTTTTATTTTCCCAAGTATTCTTTTCATAAACTTAAACGAAGTTTATAGTGAAAAATCGGTTTCGTACGTCTTTGTCTCGATTCCTTTTGATGAGAACAGGTTCAAGGAGTGTGAAGCGCTTTTGTTTACACACATTCTGTTTAGACATGAATAGGTTTAATGATTGAGGAAGTTACTTGGTAAGGTGTTTAGTGGGAAGGTTGGTCAAACCCATAAGTGGAATGCGATCAAGCGTGCAATAATAGTGATTTTAAATGTAACCCAATAAATCTCGTTACAAAGGAAATAATAATAATAAAACCTATTAACTAATAAATCTTAAAATTTTTCAGCTGATTTTGGTGTGTCAGCCAAAAATAAACACACATTGCAGAAAAGGGACTCGTTTATCGGAACGCCGTATTGGTATGTTTTTACTGTCAATGTTTTTCTGTTAGTGCGGGAAGATTTTAGATAGCTTACATGTTTTACAGGATGGCACCGGAAGTTGTTTTATGCGAAACGTTTCGCGATAATCCGTACGACTATAAAGTTGATATTTGGAGTTTAGGAATTACGTTAATTGAATTGGCTCAAATTGAACCGCCCAATCATGAGATGAGTCCTATGAGGGTTTTGCTCAAAATTCAAAAATCTGATCCCCCGCAACTCGACAACCCCTACAAGTGGTCAAAAGATTTCAACGATTTCCTTGCTCAGTGCCTTATTAAAGACCCCGCTAGTAGACCGTCTGCTGAAGACTTATTAAGGGTAAAAAAATGTAATTAAAACTAAATTGACGATTCTCATCCTATTTTCGGTTTATTAGCATTCTTTTGTGTGTAATAACGTCGATAAAAAAGCGTTGTGTGATCTCATTAGTGAGTATAAAGCTGACGTTATTGAAGAAGTTGAAGATGCTGAGTTAGAAGGCATTGACGTAAGCCTACTTCCTGTTTAGTCATATCCCAAAACTTAAAATTGTATTTTGTAGGACTCCTCCCGGGTTAGCGTAACCCGCACGTCTCATTTGAGTTTAGAGTCTGAAATTGCTGGTGACACAATATCGAATTTGAGTGAGCCGATGGAAGAAAATAAAGTTGAACCAGACGTTAAATTAAAAGAAATTAAACCAGATATAAAGAAAGAGAAAAAAGATCAAGAAACGTCTGATGAACCCGAACAGAAGCAAAGGAAATTAAGCAAGGATGATGACAAACCTGTCGAACCTGTTGAGAAAGAAAATGAGAAGCCAAATATTCCATCCCCCAAGAAAGAAAGAGCTCCGCCCATTCCAGTTACACAACCCAAGAAAGACGCCGCGCCCTCTCCTCCTATTGAACCACCAAATCTATCCAAAACTGATGAATCGCAAGAAAATAAAGAAAATCTAGAAAATGTTAGTGTTGTTATATTAGAATCAAATGAATATCAACAAAGGCTAGATGAACGGACTTTAAGAGAAGCCGAGATTCTAGCTGAAGAGACAGTGACCAAATTATTAGACGATGCCATTAAAGAACATTTACATTACGAAGGGAGTGCCTTTACCTCAGGCGCTTCTGACGACCGCAGTGTAAGTGAAGTGACTGTCACGAGCGTGAATTATCCACGACCTCGAAGTTCATCAGTCGATGAAGCTGACAAAACCGTGACAGCAACTGTGAACCACGTTTCAATAGTTCATATTGGAAGTGGTGACGAAGAGATTAAAGAACTTCAACCACCTTGCGTTTCTTTGGAAATCAAGGAAACAACAAAAGATTCAACCGATGTGGACGAAATGGGTGATACTTACACAACAAAACTTGAAGACAATCGCCAAGAGAATAGACGAATCAAAGTTCACGTGAATCTCAAACAACATGAAGATTCAAGTACCCGCTCGTCTACTTCGAGTACTCCGCCCTGTTCACCCGGTGCTCTGTCCGTAGACAAAAAGACTAAGATTTTGAATGATGTATCTGCGAGTAGCAGCGTTCAGAGCACGCCCACGATGAAAAGTAAAATACGTGATGCAGATACGGAAAGCGTTTGCACGTTGGACAGCAATGAAAGTCGAGGGAGCGACAAGGAGAATTCGAGGGGAAAGGTAGCGCAAACATCTGAGGAAGAGCCTCCAGTTGTGTATAGAAAGAAAGACAGGGAACAGGTGAGGGATGGAAGGATGGTGAAGGGATTTTGTCTTTATAAAATTTGTTGATATTTATTTCTTTGAGATTTTATAGCAATTTGTTGTGTTCAACCGTTAAAAGTTATTAATTTATTGTTTTTAAGTAGTTGAAGAAATAAAACTTTACTATTTAAAATTTACTAACACACTTATCCTAATGTTAAACTTTAATCTGTTTCTTTATTTTGGCCTATTGTATTGATAATTCCAAGAACTGCTGCAGCTGTAAGTTGTGTACGACTTTCTTCCAAACTCTTTCTACTTTGTTGTGTAGTCGCTAAAAATCACTAACAACCTCTTTCAGAAGAGGTATCAAATTTTCCTGTTTCTCTATATCCTTTCCGAATGGTTTGTTCAAAAAAAACTTATTTTCGTTTATAATGGGAATTTTGTTTCTCACCTTCCTTCCTTTCCACCTTAAATTATTTAAATATTAACCACATTATTGTTGCATGTGCATGTTTTGTATTGCATGGTAGTGTAGTTTCTATTTATTTAGTGAGTTTTTTTGTGTGTTAATAGCTTTGTTATTGTTGGTGTTTAGGGTTAAGTGTATTAGTTTCTCTAATAATTTCCTACTTATTTCTAGACCGAACGCATCCTAAAGGATACAAAAAGTAATAAGGAACCAGCTGGACACACGCGGCCTAAGACCCTGAAGCGGACTCGGAAGTTTGAAATTGACGGAGTTGTGGTCACCACAACTACTAGCAAAATTATTTACGGCGACGAAAATGACAAAACTCGAGACGACCATTTTGTTCGAAAACAAGAATTACGGGAACTAAAAATGCTGCAAAAGCAAGAAACAAAACAATTCCAAGATTTGGCTGCAAAAGCACAATTTTATCGGGATCAACAAGAAAAGAAGTTTGAACAAGAAAGACTGGTAGAAATACTACAATGTTGCAATAAGTTGCAAAATTAAATGTTTTTTTAAATTTCAGACTTTAATTAGAAATTATGAAACTGACATAGATTTGCTAAATCGGCAACAAAAACAACAAGTAGAGAAAGCAGAATGTCAGCAAGAAATGGATTTGAAAATCGCGTCGAAGAAAATTCGGAGTGAACAAGTTAGACAGAAAATACAATTTTTTTTTTAAATTTTAAATTAATTTGGAGACTTAATTTTAGGAGAAAGATTTAAGAAAGTTCAGAGATGATCTGAAACATGAAATGAAGCTTGTAAAACAAGAAATGGAATACGTTCCCAAAGATAAGAGGAAAGAGAGGTTTCGACTGCGCAAGGAAAAACTTGAAATGGATCACGGTGAAAGGGTTTGTATTTTATTCATAGTTTGTTATAAGAATGGATTTTAACAGCTGATCTTTCAGGAAAGAGAATTTCTGGATAAATTAAATGAAAATCATGAATTGGCAATGAAACGATTGAGTGACAATCACCGAGAAAAAATTGCTCTCTTGGAACGTCAGTTTCTTCAACAAAAGCAACAAACTCTTAGAGGTACACCAAATAAAGTTTTTCTTATTGACATTACTGATATTTTAATTCAGCTCGGGAGGCTGCCGTTTGGGAGCTGGAAGAGAGACAACTTCATGAAAAGCATCAACTGGCCAAACGCCAACTGAAAGATATATTCTTTATGCAGCGTCATCAGATGTTAGTTAGGCATGACAAGGTAAATTATTTTTAGAATTTTTTTTATAAGTACCTGCGATTAAAATTACGACTTAATTCAGGAAATTGAACAAATTAAAAGAATGAATGCAAGGAAAGAGGAAGAATTGCTTAAGCGACAGACAATAGAAAGGCGACAAATGCCCAAACACATACGAAGTGAAATGAAAGTACGAGAACAAATGTTTAGAGAAAGTCTGAGAATAAGCATGGCAACCATGGTAGAAACGCCAGAACAAGAGAAAGAAAAACTGCGTAGATTCCAAGAACAAGAAAAGAGACGGTATAAAGGCGAACAGCAAAGACAAGAATTGAAACATAAAAGACAGCTCGAAGACCTTCGCGCAACGGCTGATGGTACCATTAAAGAGTTGGAACAATTACAGGTGAAATATCTCAGAAAATATTTATTATATCAAAAATAAAAACGTTATTTTTTTGTCCTTATGTAGAACGAAAAGAGAAAAATGTTAATGGAACATGAAACTTTGAAATTGAAACAACAGGAAGAAGACTATGCAAATGAATTACGTGAATGGAAATTACAGCTTAAACCCCGTAAACAGGTATAAAATTAAAATGCATCATCTCGCTTATTTGGGTCTACTTTCATTCTGGTTGCACCCTTTAACTAATTTTCCATCATTCGTTATTTCTGCAATTCTGTAGAAACTAGAAGACGAGTTTGCTCGTCAAGTAGAAGAACAAGAAAAATTTTATGGGAATGTAGGCACAATTTCCAGAAATTATTTCCGAGAGTTTAGTGGCCCCAACTCCGAATTGAATACGTCGCCTCCTACTGGTTCCCCAAACTCACGCCGCGATTCTAGCTCAGGGTCTGCTTCACACTTTTCTTAATAATGCACTCGGTCACGTGTAGAAATTAGGCAAAATGATCACCAAATGTAATTTAGTACGAACTGCTATCAATTTCAGCGATTGGAAGCGGAATTTGCACAACAACAGCAACAACAAGAACAATTTTATAGCGGAAAAGCAAATCTACTAGCTGCAACCGAGTGTTACTTTGGTGCCTGTTTAGGACCTCATTGTCATGCCACCCATGCATCTGTTCGGTGAATAATCACGAGCAAATAAGCGAATTTAGTCATTCTTTGCCTTACAGAAATATCTGTATTTACAATACGTGGTTTTGTCAGTTTGTGCCTTGCAAATGTGCTTGTGAGGTTATTTCCAGTTATTTTTTTAAACTCTTGTGCAGTTTGCATTTTAATGCAGTGAAGAGTCATTTTCAATTTAGAATTATTTTGTCAAATGGGCTTCCGTTCTTTGAAGATAGCTGTTTTCATTCTGTTTTGTTGTAAAATGGTATTTTTGCTCTACCATTAATATATATATTGTTCTAAGATAATAGTTTTTTCACTAAATTAAAACATCTCATTTTTATAGCTTTGTGTATGTATATTCTATTTCTTAAGTCGATTATTTTGCATTAGTTTTAAGTTTTCAAAAAAATTGTTTCAGAACGGGCATTCTCACAGATCATAAGTTGCAATATTCTTAAGATTGTATAAATTTTTGAAAAATAAATGCTAAAAACATCGGAGGAAACGTTTTGAATTTTGTAAATAATTTTTTAGAATCGCCGCTAGAGGCCGCATAAGGTTAAGATATCGGATTTTCTTAATATTAAAACGGCTAGATTTTGTAGTAAAAATAATTTAATTTTCATATTGTAAAAAATTTGATTATTACACTTACACACTTTAATACATATGTACATAATAATTGAGTGGATATCAAACAAATGGTTCCCAATTACTCCCATCTTCAGGCATCAATCCACCTGTGATTAGAAGTACAATGTCAACTATCCACCAAATTCCTACACCACCTAATGTTAATAATTTTCCAACGGCAGTGCCCGTATGCCCTAAACAAAATCTATCCATTCCTAAAAATCCTAAGAGTACCGAATATATTAGTGTGGTTGTGAAGTAATGACCGTTGTATCTGAAAGAATAAAAGCATTACATCCCTTACTCCATAGTAAGCGCTTGTCAGTCGTACTTAATACAAGGAAATCCCTCTTTAGTAAACGTTCTATTACCAAAACATTCAATTCCATCTAAAACGGTACACAAAGCTGCTGTTAATTGAACGCTGTCATACTTCTGTCCACCAAACTACACGAATAAACAAGTCAAAAAGGCAATGTTTTAGCTATGTTTGTATTTTTACTCGCCTTCGTACATCCATAACCAAGCTCAGCTCTCCTGCTTTCATTTAATTCTACTTCATTCGGTAAAATACAATTTAAAAACTCTAAAGGTCTGAAATAAACATTAAAACACGTGAGTAAATAAATTACCAAAAATTTCGGCTTAACTTACAAGTATGAACATTTTATTAATGGAGAATATGGTTCGTAACAATTATCATTAGTGCATGAAATGTTTGGATTCTGGTTAATAGCGACAACAAAAGGTATAAAAAGTGTTGTAGTTATGAAGACATAATGTTGTGGTATGAGCGCCACCATGTTTGTATACCGTGGCGTGGCGGCTGACTCTGACGTCAGAAATAATCTTTTATTCCCATTTAACAGTGTAAATAATGAGTCATCAGTCATTTCTACAGCTTTATTCCTACTAATTATCAACTGTTTTTACTTTTAAGTTACGTTTTAATAATTTTTTATAACTATTGATTTAATAAATGAGTTTTATGGAACCATTTGTAATCCGTCTTCAAAATGCGGGTGCGGGATTAGTACTTGAGTGGACGTCGATGTAAAAGCAGACAGCTGAATTTCGGAAGTATTTTTTATTTGTGCAGAATATTTCACGACTATTAAAACCAAATTTTGAAAATTTAATTCGAAATGGACGTGACCGCGTTATTTAAAGCATGCGTCAAAACAGTTAAAACAAGAAACAAGGCTCTTGGGTTGGGACCAGCTGCTGCAAACGAGTTTGATAAAACTAGAAATCA
Organism: Pachymerium ferrugineum; assembly: GCA_034686365.1. Taxonomy (NCBI): domain Eukaryota; kingdom Metazoa; phylum Arthropoda; class Chilopoda; order Geophilomorpha; family Geophilidae; genus Pachymerium; species Pachymerium ferrugineum. Next base: position 9,918 of record JAQGAS010000674.1, on the reverse strand, counting down.
ACATAAATCAAAGACAGAATTTTATATCAAAGCAAAGGAGTTGGTTTGTATACATTTTTTATATAAATTACATAGAAATTTTAAATGTTAAAGTATATGTAATTTAATACCATATTTTTTCTAAATAGGTAAACTGCATATCAAAGTTACAGGAATTTTTATTAGACCACCGAAAAAGTTACATTAATTCAAAGTAAGAATTGTACACCTTCATTTTTTGAACAAACAGTTATTAAAAATTTTATGGCAATAATAAACTTTATTTTGTACAATTTAGTAATTTGATGAGAGATTCGTCTTCTATGAGCGATGTTCAACGAGATCAGATTGATTCTGAAGCACAAAATATAATTCGACAATGTTCTCATAACATCCGGGAGTTTCACGTCCAAGGTTTTACCTTTTTGGCTTTAATGCTTTTGGTGGGCCAATCTAATGGCATCTTTTTTCTCTTTTAATGGGATAATAAGGATGCAATTAATCTAAAAACCAATTTTTTTTTAATTTTATGGACAGTTGAAAATGAGAAAGGAAATTCTCAGGTATTTCAACATCAGGAGGCTGTAATATCTCTACTAGAGGATTACCTGAAAAGTCAGTAAACAAAAACAAGTGCTTTAAAGCCATTAATTTCATTACAATAAAATTTTTATTTGCAGGAGTGTGTAAAATTTATAGTGAACAACGAGCAATAAGAATTAAAAAGATCATCGACTTACAAAAGATGTAAATTTTTATTAAATATTGTTTTAGAGGAAATTTTTTACATCGACAATTTTTTAATATACAAGGTCCAAACTTGAACCAAAAGAAAAAAATTTCCCTGAAAGTCCTGTTGGAGTCACACCATTTCAAGAAGATTTACATTCTCAAAGTAAATCTAACTTGAATATGCAGATGGACGAAAAACCCTCCGACACTTCATATTACAAAGATGAAGACATTTTATCCCCAGAAGAAATTCAGATGGTTTGTACACATTATTGTTAACATATTTTTAATTTAATACTGTTTTGTAGTTTGAGCAGGAAAATGAAAAGTTATTTGAGGAATTCACATCTCTAACAGCTGATATCAAGTATATAAAAAACATTCAGCAATCAAATTGTAAATGTCAATTAATTTATGTTATTTCAACTAGGCAAATCGAAGGGAAGGTGGTTGAAATTTCAAAACTTCAAGAAATATTTTCCGATAAAGTTTTAGAACAAGGAAAAGATATAGAATTATTAGCCGACAATGTTATGGGCACTACCGAAACTATTAAAGACGCCAATGAAGAACTTAGAGAAGTATTTAAGAAAAGTCCTAAATGTTATTTTGTATTCTAAAAATGCACTTTGATTATGTTTCAGGCTATGAAAAAAAATGCGACGTTCAGAGTGTGGATATTATTTGTACTTCTCGTCCTTTCCTTCTCATTATTATTTTTAGACTGGTACAATCCATAACTAGCGTAGAAAACAAAGAATAAATAAAAACATTACGCCTGTTTTTCACTTGAAGTGATAGCTTTAAAGTGTTGCTGACACCGAGGATGACTTAGTCATCCTTGCTGACACTAAATAAGGCACGAAGATATGTGCCAGTAACAGAGCAATGAAAGTAAATGACTGCGGGAACATGAAAGATGCCGCGAACATTAAAATACGTAAAAAAGATAAAAATCATTGGTACAGTCTGTTAAATTACAACTCGTAAACCGCTCCGTTTTTTCGCCCTTGCATAGTAGGGCAAATCCTAGAGGAATTATAATTTAAAAGTAGTAATTGTAAGCAATAAGAACGTTATTATCCTTCGCTGAAACGCTGAGTCAAAAAAACCCACTTGACCTCTTTTATTCCAGTTGACAAAACTTAATACACCAGAAGAGTTGGTAAATTGTAAGCTGCTGCATTTGTGTAGGGATCCAAGACGAAACAGGTGTTTAACTAGAAAAAGGAGGCATTCCCAATCGTAAATCACCTTGTTCATAATTACACATGCAGATTTCCGTTGTGTGTGCAGCCGTAACGTTGATACAGTGCAGATGTCGATATCTTTTTCTTCACCGCTGCACACGATGCGGACACGACGCCCCTCATTTTGCGTCGTTGCAGAACGTTGAATTCTTACTTTTTTTTTTTTTTTTTTTTTTTAAAGGAAGAGTTTGTTTAGTAATTAAATCTCCGACAGGATAGAGATTCAAATTTTACCTTCGGTGTCTTTTTTATTTTTTTTTTTAAACTTGTAAAGTAATTACACGTTTCAGACGACAAGATCTGCTCCGTCTGCTTATTTGACCGGAAACTTTTTTTATGTCATACATATTTAACTATTGCATGAATCTTTGGAAAGTCCAGAATGAACAACGATACTTTGAAACGCTTGATTATTATCATAGGAGTGTTTTGAACGTCCCTGATTTTAATGAATAATAAAATTTCGTTGCTACATTCTCACGTCTAGTTCCGATTTAGCCTGATAGATGTCATTACTGTCGCGATGTAAATTTGTTGCAACTGTTGCTACTAAACAAGGGAGTAAACATAAACCAACTGTGAAGTAATTACGACATTCTGTTTTTTTTATGGTACATTATATTCTAATTAAGATCACCATTTTTTTGATTATTTATTTAGAATGTTATCATCCGATGTAGACTTGCGACTGTATGGAGTTATTTGCTTGTTCTCAATCCCCTGATGTCCATAGTGAATTAAACTGAGGGATGTAAACTGACTCCTCACAAGGTAAGCAATTTTCATTTTTTTAAGTACCAACTATAAAGAAAAATCCGTTAAATTCAAAAATATAAACCCAATAAAAAAATTAATATCCGTGGGTTGTTTTTCTAATGGCTCAAATTGATCTTTAAAAAAAATGCGTTGCGTAGGTTTAGAACCGATAAAAATGCCTTTACCTGTCACAAAACACTTTTTATTCTCACCGTTAAAAATTTGCTTGACACTTCAAAAGACTGAATGGATTATTTATGTGCTCTTTGAGTGGACAATTACTGAACGTAAAGCAGAAAAGGGGACTAAAATGGATAGAGGAAATTAGAAACGCGAAAGGGGAAGAAAAAATTGATCAGGAAAATATTGAGTGACATAGAACAACTTCTGAAATAATGCAAAAAATTGCTCACATTTCATCATCAACTTCAGGTCATTCCCTCTTCTTACATTCCACTTACGTCATTTCTTTATAACAAACATCTTTTGCATCCTCCAAAATGTTGTGCTGACTCACTACGTATATTGCACCAGGTTGTGCCAGGTGAATGATTGGGAAACCCCACTAGACTTTAGACACTCACCTAGGGTTATCACCACTTGGGTTTTTTTTAAAAATGTTTTCAAGTACTATTTTAGAAAATAGTAAGGAAAACAAACATAAGAAGGACAAGAAAGCTAAAGATGATGGTGGGAAAGCAAAGAGGAAATAAATTTTGTATTTTCTTTGTCGGAGGTCTGCAAATTAGCAGGTAGTTGAAGCAACTTGCATCTGGATAAGCTTAAATAAGAAACCACTGGACTTAATAAAAGGGAATTATTGCAACTGAACTCATTGGTAGTGTCTTTGAACAAGGTCATCCTTGTGCTAGTAGCGAACTCAATTTACATACCCACTCCTCCCCTTTTATTTATTTATTTTCTTTAGAAATGTTCACACTCATATAAAAGGAATTTTCCTCATCGGTAATGCGGTGATTCGGAAACAAAATATACCCATAAGGAATCACTTGTGGAATTTCCTTACGCACCTGTGATATTAACTGACAGGAAGCATGCATTCTTTCTTGACGTAGTCGACCATATTTCATTAGGGGCAACACAAGAAATACAAAACAAAGTAAAAACATTTGAACTGACGTCACTATGTGTGAGTTTGTAATTCCCTGGTAATATTACAACAGTTCAGGAAATAAATTTTGGGGTATTCGTGACGTTTAAATTTTTTATGTAAAGAACGATTTGTGTAATCAACAATTCTAATTTGCCGCCTCTTTCACAAATAAAGTTTCACAAATAAAGTTTCACAAGGAACTTGAAAAAAAAAAAATAATTAGTTTGACAAAAAACAAATGCACCTGAGAGTCATTCGGTGCATTTGGATACTGAGACTTTTTCTTATCTTTTATCTTTAAATTGCAACCCGGTGTCTGCAATATTACAGCCGCTAGCTATTAGTGGAAACAGAGGTAGAGTGAGAGTGCAGATATGACAAAGGTAGCAACCAATGAAAATCTGCAGTAAGGACAAATTAAATAATCGAGGGAGTAGAAAAGAAGATCGGAAATTCCAAGTGCAGGAATAGCGGAAAAGTCAGCATTGCCCTTTGACCTCGCGTCTATTCGACGTTCCTGCCCCTCAGGTACCAGTCATGATGTGGGTGTGGGGCGGAAGACGAGACATTGCGTTCCCACGGTCGAGGCGAAGAATAAGAGAGTATGGAAGAAAAGAAAAAAATGGAGTAAGAAAATGAATGCATCTCCATAAACTTCTATGTATCGTAACGTTAAAAATCAGTATGGAATTTAAATGTCAAGGAAGAGTAACTGAGACGTAGTAATTACGCGCGCCCCACAATATAGATGCGCGCTGTCAATTTTAGCATGTACCAATGGGTCACGTAAAGTGTCGTCTATGTATTTAATGTTGTAATTAAAGTTCAACTGAAATTTCGGAAATTGCCACGTGGTTTTTAATGATAGTGCAATTAAATAATGTTCAAATGTTGAAATTTTCAAATGACTTGTAAAAGTGAATTATGAAATGGGATTTTAGTGATTCATACTAAAACTGGTAAATAGTAAATCATTTGGAAAAAGTTAGGTTAGGTCTAATCTGTGTACTCAGACGTGTAAATTAAAGATTCGAATACGCTTTCATGTTACCAAATGTCATTTCCTATTCATTTCTTCTTAAAAATTATGCAGCAAAAATACACAGGGCGTTTTTTTAAAAAAAATTTCATATAAATGGGTGCAAATGTAACTTAATATTCAGACGGCTATAAAATTTTATTTTATATTATTTTGGAAGAATAGCTTTTATTTCTGTTTTACAATTTAAAAGGGATGAGGGTATTTATTAAGTGAGGAATACACCAAATCGGCAGGAAATGTAGCCAATAAAAAGATTTTCTAAATTCCACAATTCTTTATATAATTACCTGGATATGCTCTTCTCGAAACCACTAACCGGAAGCGCCTTACGAAAATCCGTTGTTCTAAGGAAATAAACGTTTATTCTACAAAATGAACGAAATTTAATTTCGAATGATTTTTTGAGTTGACAAATCCTTTCGGGGTCTCACCCGGGCGTCTACGAATGGTGATTTACGTCTCTCGTAAACGTGTCCCGCCGTCCAATCAGCGTTGACGGGGTCCACAAAGGGGAAGGTAAACCTTCAACGATTTTTACGAGCAAGTAAAATTTTTATTTTATTTAAACCCCACTTTGACTACTCTTCTCTTTTCAAACTTCTTTTTTGGGTGGGGTGAGTAAAAGAAAAGACTGGAACATTGGCATTATTTCAACTCAGAGGTGGGTTTCTTAACCCAGTTAGGTTTGTGTCTAAGCTCCGCCCCTCTCAATCTTATTCTATCGATGGACGAGATGTCGGTTTTAAAAGAGTGAAGAAAGTCGTTAAATCCGCCGTTCCAAAACTCACTCGAGTTTTAGTAGCGCGCCGCCCTAGTGGCACAATTTGAAGTTGGCATAAATGAAACCTTGTTAATGTAATATTTACAGCCGTCATTCACTTTGCACGTGCAAATTTTGCAAAATTTCTCAGAGACTCCGAAAATGACTGACTTCTTTTACGAGTGATTTAAAACACATGACGTTGTTGTAATCATGAAATTGGATAGTGAGTGAGGGGGAGAGAGCAAAAATGTTTACTGGTACATCCTTGTGGAACACGCCAGGTGTATATTTTCATAAACAAAACTACGTTTCATCATCTCATATTGAAATGTTTTTTTTTGTTTAAATTATGAAAAATATAAGAATTTTTCAGTTCCCAAATGTTGAATAATTACTATTTAGTTTGTATTTTAGTATTTCACTATTTCTTCCTCTTCTCGTGTCACCGGCTTTTTTTTATTTATTACAACAAGGTCAGGTATTCGCGGTGAATGGCGCCGGATTCTCTGAAACTAAACGACATTTCTTTGAATCTTACAATTTCTGTTTCTGCCATTTAGTGTATGGAGGGTTGGGAGCTGGTCTTATTACATTAAAAATCCATAGGAAGGGGCGTGCATTGAAGACCGTGAAAAGGTAAAGAAAATCAATACACGTGGAATTTACTCTCGCCCGAGTTTCATTCAGATAAAAGTTTCCCCTTTATAAATTGAAAGCAACAAAAGCAAAATGTTGTAAATCAACTAGCATTTTTTCATGGAAACTTTCACTCTCATAACAATTTAAAATTAAAATATTTCATAATGGAAAATGCTAATCTTCCAATATTATTTACATTACACACTTTGCTAGCACAGATTGATTGGCACATTTTGCGTGAGAGGATTCTCATTAATCGCTTGATTGATTTTCAACTCCACCCGTTTTCAAACGTTTCCTTTGACCGGTCACTACTTATCTAAATACTTAACCCTTTAAACACTAAACCTTTATTTATTAAAGTTTGCGTAAATTACGTAAACAAGTAGTGAAAGAGCAGACAAGACACCAAGTACTTTGTTTCTTGTTTTTACTTCGTGGGTTATCCAACTCTTCAAACCCAAGGCCACGCACCCGGTGCCCACTTAGGTGCACGGGCACATTTTCATTTAAATTTGTGAGAGGAGAATTTTTAATAAAAAAAATTTAGAAAATAAAAATAAAAGTTTAAAAAAGAAAATTGTTTTTGGTTTATTTTAAATGATGACAAACGCGAACTATTTCTCCTCCCAAATCCGCGTTCATTCTCACAACGGAATTTCCATTATTCTCTGATTGAGCGTTCCAATGAGGTGAAATCAGGTATCTCTAATTGATCGATGTTTTGTTATGTCTGCTGCTCGGAGTTCGCATACCTGCAGCTGCAGGTGTGGCTGATCCGCTGCCCGGTCTCACTTGGCCAATGGAACGAGATGATTCGCTTAATGAGGCTACAACCTGACCTTGACCTTCAATACGTGACTTGTCCACAAAGCAACCTTTAAACCCTCAAATCATTATTTCATCAGGGGGAGATATAGAAGAGGGAAGAGTTACGTAAGAGATGACATCATGTAAGAATCAGAAAATAAAAAAGTTGGGTTGATTGTACTAAGAGGGGGGGATAGCTTACTCAGCAGAGTCGACTCATACTTTTGTCGATACATGGGTTCTATGAATTGGCTCCACCCTCACCCTCCCCACTGTTGCCTGGAGCAATGTATAAAATGCCCGCTAGTCTCCCGCCAAATCAAGTTGGAGTCTGCCGGAGCCGTCCGATTGCATGGCGGTATTTATTGAGAGACTATGAAGATCCCCCTGTACAAATCCCCTGGTTGCTCGGGGCTACAAGCGACACGCGTCATCATTGCGTGGTCAGCTTACGCCGGTAGGAACGCATTGTCCTCCACCTCCCACGCATTCGGTAAGTGTATATGTAGGCCGATGGAATTGAATTACAAGGTTAGTGGGTCAGTGTTATAGGCGACGCCTTGTCCGAGTGACTCATGGTAGTCGAGATGTCGCAGCTTTATGGGTTTTTTGAAATGGAGATTTTTATCCTTGTGTTCATTTTTTTATTAGAGATATTTTTTTTTTTTTTTTTTTTGATTTGATTTTTATTTGTTGTTGATTTCACGGAAGTTGTTCACTTTGATGCGTGACTCAGTTTTTGGATCGATCTGGTGGTTGGGCTTTTCCTTGAAGCACCCTGTGTTCATGGAAGCCTCTTTAAGTTAATGGTGTGTTTTTGTTGATGAGTTGATGATGAGAATCTTTTTTTTTTTTTTTTTTTCTAATTTGAATTTGGCTCGAAGCCAAGAGATGAAGACACAGTAAAGAAGTTCGCTCCCGGGGATTTCTTGACTCACTTTGGGGTCAATGTTCGCTGGAACTTAAAATGTGACTTATTTTCACATGGAATAATTGTCAGAAAATTGTCAGTCAAGTAATTTGTATTAATTTAGTGTATTCATGTGATTGAATGAGATCATGAAATTCTTGTTATGGCTTAAATTTCAAAGCAGACGTAACAAAATGGAATTCTTTGTTAAAGAATTTAAGTTTTATGAAAAGTTTCGAAATCGAGAAAGAGGGAGCAAAAGGATCCGGATCTAATTTTTTGACCTTTTTTTTCATTTCTTTTCTGTGCCATTAATTTGTGCTGATAAATAAACCTGCGCCTGTAATCGTTGAGGTGCATCTCTCCACCTTGGGTGGGAATGGGGTCAATTTGAGTGACTTGGGCTGACTCAAGTTGCTTCATGTTACTCGTCTGAAAGTGTTGGTACTTGTGGGAACTGAAAAAATGTTTCAGACGCCACCACTAAATTTTAGTACTCAATTGAGTTGTATTACAACAACTGAAGCCTTCCACTATTAAAAAGGTTCTGGATGATGCGAGTTACCATCGGTAAAATATGAAACTTGCACTCACTTGACACCTGTTGGTATCAACTGCAGACTGACGCCCCCGCTGACTCACTAGCCAAGGACAACCAACTTGTGGCGGATGAGGAAGCGCGGGAAATGAAGCACAGGTGAATCTGTTGGATCCATCTTCCTCTATTTTTACTCATGTGGAAAATGAGTAAACGGTAAAATATTTCGCAACCATTACTGCAAATGAACTTTAGGACATAAACATGAATTTTATTGCAAAATATAAACAGCGATGAGTTTAAATAAATTTAATACACTGATTAATTAATCAATAACTTTCACTGGCTGTATAGCAAAATAGTGTCAATCTCTGTATTTTACGTAACTAGCACAAACAAATTAAATTCTTGTTTTTTGCACTTTCTTGGACATGCCTTGAATATCTATAAAAATCAAAGGCCACCTCCAGTGAGAATCTCTCAATTTCTGCAGATCGTGCAAGTATACGTAAGGTCTTTTCTCGTCTGCCAGGTTGGGACCTCACTCAGAGGGATAAGGGGGGGGGGGTGATGTGACCCTATAGGAGGCGCTTATTGAAATTGGTTAATTATTTCCTTAAGTTGTCTTAAAGATTGGTCTCATTGTCAGTTGTTGCTCTTGTTGGATTAACTTCAGCCCGGTAGTGCTTAGAACTCTGTTTAAATGATTGACAAATGCTTCCACTCCTTTATCATTCAGGATGTGAAAGAAAGTTATTTGCTCAGTAGTAGCAATACGCTACATACTTATCTGCCTTATTATCTTGAATGTTTTTCATTCTTATCTATACCACTAATTCCTGCTGATCTTTCAGTAGATTAGATTAGTCTCTGTTTAAAATTACCCCAAATTGACCAAACGAACGACCCATTTTAAATCTGGCCTTTTCAGCTGGCCCCAACTTGCCCTTTTCTTCCAGCTAGTTTTTTGAAAAAGTACATTAAAATATGAAAAAAAGTTGTTCGTCTGAAAAGTTGACTTTGGCTCAATGCCCGGGCTTAGAAAGAAAGAGTGTCAGTTTCACATCCTTTCATCCCTTCGATAAAATCGCACGTTAGGTCAAATTGGTTTCAGACTAGTTTTACGACTGTAAGGATCGGTTACTTTTTTCTTTTTTTATCGAGTAATTACTTCGATCAAATGCATCACCGTATATCGTAAAGAATGCGCGTACACGTGACATACTCCGGCCAATCATAGTGAAGGATTGTCCAATTCGAATTGACGTGTGGGGTGGCGTGTAAGCGCCATTCACTCCGTCTCGTTTGACGTCCTTTTATCTAGTGTCCTTCTGAGTCTACACTTGAGCACCTGATTACTTCTTCTGAGAGGTAAGTAACCACCA